>JAODAL010018977.1:0-73261 GCA_025379985.1 Phyllomedusa bahiana | reverse complement strand
TCTTTTTTAAAAGAACTTGGATTCCCCGTAATTTCGGCACGCATCTCGCTCGTATTAGAGTGCAAATACGATGCGAAATGCGCGCCGCAATGTACCCGTGTGAACATAGCCTTATGGTTAAGTTTAGTTAGGGATAGAATTTACATGGTCTAATGCTACAATTTCATGTGTTACTAAGAGGCAGGGGGAACGGTACCTCTACTATATTGACTATGCTCAGTTAAGATATATTTAATGTGCATGGGTACTTATACTGCTCTGATCTCCAATATTCTGCATGAACATATTTAATATGGATACCTGTCTAAAGATGATTTATACTGTTTTGCCTGATTGTCTGTATTGGACAGTGTTTTTCTTCTTTTACATAGCTTGAATCTATGTTTTACATTGTTTTCAAAATTTCATAAATACTTAAAAAAAAAAGAAAAAAAAAAAGAGATAGCAGAAAAGATCTAAAAGAAAGGACTCCAAAGCCTGACAAATCAGCAAAATTATATAGATAGGTATGTAAGCATAAAGACACAAAGGTCAAAATACAATACCTAAGGTACAATAATGCAAGTGCTGTAGAAACAAACATATATATAAACAGACCATAGAGTAAAGTATACCCACAAATTCAAATGGTATAGATAAATGGGCAGATGTACAGTACATAGCACCAAAGATGTTTATTTTATTATTAGTACTCAATAAGCTTATTTTCATCATACATGCACTGCTCAATAAAATAAAGGGAACACTTAACCAACACAAAGTAATTCCAAGTTAATCACACTTCTGTGAAGTCAACCTGTCCAGTTATGAATCAACACCGATTGTGAAGTAATTTCTCCTGCTGTTGTGCAAATTGATGAGATAATAGGTAGAAATGATAGGCACTGAGCTGGACAATCCCTGTAAAGGGGTGGGTGTGCAGGGGGTGACCACAGACCAGTTCTCTGTTCTCATCTGTTTTGACTGTTGTTTTAATCACTTGTATTTTGTTATTGCTCTCACCCCTAGAGGTAGCATGAGGCAGTGTATACAATCCACAGAAGTTGCACAGATAGTGCAGCTCATCCAGAATGGCACATCAGTTGTGGTAAGAAGGTTAGTTGTGTCTGTCAGCACAGTGTCCAGAGCATGGTGCAGATAACAGGAGACCGAACACCAGAAGATGTGGAGGAAGCCGTTGGAGGGCAACAACCCAGCAGCAGGACCGTTACCTCCTCCTATGTGCAAGGAGGAACAGGAGAAGCAATGCCAAAGCCCTGCAAAATGACCTCCAGCAGGCCACTAATATCCATGTGTCTGCTCAAACTGACAGAAATAGACTCCATGAGGGTGGTGTAAGGGCCCAACGTCCACAAGTCGGTGTTGTGCTTACAGCCCTATACCATGCCAGAGAACACCAAGATTGGCTGACTCGACATTGGCGTCCTGTGCTCTTCACGGATGAGAGCAGGTTCACACTGAGCACGTGACAGAGTCTGGAGACAGCATGGAGAATGCTCTTCTGCCTGCAGTATCCTCCAGCATGACCGGTTTGGCAGTAGGTCAGTTATGGTGTGGGGAGGCATTTGGGGGGTCGCACAGCCCTCCACGTGCTAGTCAGAGGTACCCTGACTGCCATTAGGTACCAGGATGAGATCCTCAGACCCATTGTGAGAACATATGCAGGTGCAGTGGGCCCTGGCTTCCTTCTGATGCATGACAATGCTAGACCTCGTGTGGTTGAAGTGTGTCAGCAGTTCCTGCATTGATGCTATGGATTGGCCTGCCCATTCCCCTGACACATCTGGGACATCATGTCTCATTCCCAGAGCCATAACTTTTTCATTTTCCCACATGCATAGTCATATGAGGACTTGTTTTTTTGTGGGACAAGATGTCTTTAATGGTGCTGTTTTTGCAGGGATTTTTTTTTTTATAGTTTTTACTCTTCGGTATAAATGATGTTATCTGTGCAGGTCGGTACGATTCCGATGATACCAAATATGTAGGATTTTCATTGTCTTAGTACTTCTAAAAAATTTTCTCTGTTTTTTTTATTTTGCGCTGCAGCTCTATTTTCTGTGAATATTTTTTTTTTGTTTTTCCACTTATTCACCTCAGTGAGAGTTCATTTTTTTGCGGTCTGACGTGTATTTTATATTGGGACCGTTTCGGGATAGATGCGATTTATTTATTTATTTTTTGATCACTTTTCAATCCAATCTTTTGAGGACGCAAAATAACCCAAAAAAACCCCGCAGTTTTGGTGTATAGAATTATTTCCTTCTACTGTGTTCAGCATACGGGATAAATGTTGTTCTATTTTAATACAGCAGACTTTTAAAGATGCGGCGATACCAATTATGTGTAACATTTATTTTATTTTTTTCATTTTGTAAAATGGCACAATGGGGGAGTTTTAAACGTTTAATGTTTTCTAATTTAATTTTTTTTAAATTCTACAGTTGTACTTGTAGTCTCTCTAGGATACTTACCATTAGGAGGCTCCATCACTTGAGTGATGGATAACTTACATTGTAGCCACGAAGTAGTGGTGAGGGGGGCACGGTTGGGAGGAGGAACAGTGCTGCATTCTGTTCCTCATTCATTTTAACAGCAGGGATCGGAGCTTACTTCAATCCCTGCTCCTAATGGCGGTAAGGGGTTAAGGTTAAACACAAAACATTACATATCATTTAGTTAAATTAAATGATACGTGTGCAAGAGACAACTAAGCCTTACATCACCTTTCGCCGTTGCCCCCACATCCACATCTTCATTCAATTAGCATCATTGGGCGGGACTTAGTGTTGGTAACCTATTTTTCAACTGACCGGAGCTACATTTCACCATAGCAGTTATTAGCTGTGTAGAGACTCTCAATAGTACAAACTGGGCAGGCTCGATAGGAGACGTATCAGTTGTCCGTAACTACTATCAATGAAGAATAGGGGTATGTTCACACAACGGGACATACTCCAGGCCCGGACTGCCCATAGGACAAACCGGGCATTTGCCCGGCGGGTCGCTGGGGTCCGGGCTGCAGGGCCGTCTCGGATCGCCCGCCAAGGGGACCAGTGTTTCCCCCCGGCAGGCCCCGAGTCCCGGCGCCGGTCTGTGGCGCGCTACAGGGTCCGCAATGGTCGCATCAGCGACCGGACCCTTGTGGCAGGGGGCCGACATGCCCTCCTCGTCACACGGCTGCATGGCTGGGTCAGTGACCCGGCCATGCAGCCATCACGGCCGCCGCCTGCACTGCGCGGTGCAAGCAGCAGCCGAGACTGAACAGCTGGGATCTACTGATCCCGTCTGTTCAGCTCCCAGGAGGCCGCGGGGCAGGCGCGCGATGTGATGACGTCATCGCGCGCCCGCTCCACGTCCCGCACACTGCTGCTGGCGGCCTCCGGGGAAGAAGATAGAAGAGGAAGCAGAGACTTCAGGTGAGTATTGTTTTTATTTTATTTTTTTAAAACTACTAGCCCTATCTACCTGTATACTGCCCTGTCTACTGCCCTGTCTACCTATATACCAGCCCTGTCTACTTGTATACTGCCCTGTCTACCTATACACCAGCCCTGTCTACCTGTAAACTGCCCTGTCTACCTGTATACTGCCCTGTCTACCTATATACTGCCCTGTCTACCTATATACTGCCCTGTCTACCTGTATACTGCCCTGTCTACCTATACACCAGCCCTGTCTACCTGTATACTGCCCTGTCTGCCTGTATACTACCCTGTCTACCTGTATACTGCTCTGTCTACCTATATACTGCCCTGTCTACCTATACACCAGCCCTGTCTACCTGTATACTGCCCTGTTTACCTATACACCAGCCCTGTCTGCCTGTATACTGCCCTGTCTGCCTGTATACTGCCCTGTCTACCTGTATACTGCACTATCTACCTATACACCAGCCCTGTCTGCCTGTATACTGCCCTGTCTACCTGTATACTGCCCTGTCTATCTATACACCAGCCCTGTCTAGCTGTATACTGCCCTGTCTACCTAAACACCAGCCCTGTCTATCTGTATACTGCCCTGTCTGCCTATATACTGCCCTGTCTACCTATACACCAGCCCTGTCTACCTGTATACTGCCCTGTCTACCTATACACCAGCCCTGTCTACCTGTATGCTGCCCTGTCTACTTATACACCAGCCCTGTCTACCGCCCTGTTTACCTATATACTGCCCTGTCTACCTATACACCAGCCCTGACTACATGTATACTGTCCTGTCTACCTATACACCAGCCCTGTCTACCTGTATACTGTCTTTACAACCCTCTACTAAAACCAGCCCCTGTCTACCTATTTTCACCAGCCCTGTCTACCTGTATACTGCCCTGTCTACCTATACACCAGCCCTGTCTACCTGTATACTACCCTGTCTACCTATACACCAGCCCTGTCTACCTATACACCAGCCCTGTCTACCTGTATACTGCCCTGTCTACCTGTATACTGCCCTGTCTACCTATACACCAGCCCTGTCTACCTGTATACTGCCCTGTCTACCTGTATACAGCCCTGTCTACCTGTATACTGCCCTGTCTACCTATACACCAGCCCTGTGTACCTATACACCAGCCCTGTCTACCTGTATACTGCCCTGTCTACCTATACACCAGCCCTGTGTACCTATACACCAGCCCTGTCTACCTGTATACTGCCCTGTCTACCTATACACCAGCCCTGTGTACCTGTATACTGCCCTGTCTACCTATATACCAGCCCTGTCTACCTTTATACTGCCCTGTCTACCTATATACCAGCCGTGTCTAACTATATACCAGCCCTGTCTGCCTATATACCAGACCTGCCTGCCTACATACTGGCCCTGACTGCTAATTACTGCCCCTGGCCCTACCTGGCTAATTACTGGCCGTACCTGGCTGGTTACTGGGGGCAGCCCCAGCTACCTGGCTGGTTACTGGGGGCAGCCCCAGCTACCTGGCTGGTTACTGGGGGCAGCCCAAGCTACCTGGCTGGTTACTGGGGGCAGCCCCCGCTACCTGGCTGGTTACTGGGGCAGCCCCCGCTACCGGCTGGTTACGGGGGCAGCCCAAGCTACCCGGCTAGTTACTGGGGCAGCCCCAGCTACCTGGCTGGTTACTGGGGCGCCCCAGTCCTGGCTGGTTTTCTGGGGCAGCCCCAGCTACCTGGCTGGTTATGGGGGCAGCCCAAGCTACCTGGCTAGTTACTGGGGGCAGCCCCAGCTACCCGCTGGTTATGGGGCAGCCAAGTACTGCTAGTTATGGGGCAGCCCCAGCAAATTGGCTGGTTACTAGGGGCAGCCCCAGCTACTGGCTGGTTTACTGGGGGCAGCCCCAGCTAACTGGCTGGTTACTGGGGGCAGCCCAGCTACCTGGTGGTTACTGGGGCAGCCCCAGCTACCTGGCTGGTTACTGGGGGCAGCCCCAGCTACCTGGCTGGTTACTGGGGGCAGCCCTAGCTACCTGGCTAGTTAATGGGGGCTGATTACAGGGGTAGGCCCTGTCTACCTACCAAATTAATGGAGGAAGGCCCTGTGTACCTACCTAATGGGGGGTCTATCTATTTACATGCCACTTATCTTTACATTTTTTTAATTTCTAATTTTTCGGGTCTAACATAGCTGTTTTGAGGAATTGATAGGAAAAGTGCTGGTAAAGAGAGGAGTCTAAGATGAATTTGTGGTAAATTCTACTGGACAGTAGTGAAACCGGGAGAAGAAGACATTGTATGCTGTACCGGACAGAGAAAGAAATGGAAGGGAACGACTCATCAGGGAAGGCATCATGGAGGTTTGGGCCAGAAGGAGAAGAAGACAACTCCCATCAGAGATGACGTCTCCTGTGAGTCCCTGCTGTCAGGGGTAATTTTCCTTCTGTGTTGAATCAGTGCTGTATTCATGTGATGGTGAGCTGACTACTGGGGATGGGATTGGGGGTTGTAGGGTTTTGTTGGTGCTTATGTAGTGTCAGTGTGGGCTTGTCCCGGATTGTAAAGTGCACACCTGACTCTATGATGAGGGGTTTCTCTGCACCACTGTTTCTTTCTTGCTTGTGTTTAGGAAGCTCTCACACAGAGCGGTTTTGGTGCATTTTTGATGCATTTTTTTTGTGCAGAAATGTACAGCATTAACTGCTCTGCTTTTCTGCATAAAAACGCACCAAAAACGCACCAAAAACACCCCGTGTGAAAGCAGCTTTATAGTGTAGTTTATTTTAGAAAGTGGTGAGGTGCGAGAACAAGGGAAATTTTTTAAGCGGATATTGTATGTGGGCTGCTGGGGGCTTTGTGCCAGGGCTGATTTTTATTCCCAGTCCGGCCCTGGCATACTCTCTTGCCATTTTACAAATAAAAGATAAATTATACATAATTAGTATACAATATAATATCATTAATCTCATATGCTGAAAACCGTAGAAGTAAAAAAAATTTCAAATGCCAAAACTGTGGGGTTTTTGGTCATTTTACATCCGAAAATTAATTTAAAAAAAAATTGCATGCTTCCCAAAATGGTACCAATAAAAAAAGAAACTTCAGCCCAAACAAAAATGTAGCCCTCACTGAGGTTCATAGGTGGAAAAAGTTATTGTTTGCAGAAAATGGCGCTGCAGCACAAATTTAAGAAATAGAGAATGTTTTTATTTTTTTAGAAGTACTAAACCATAACGAAAGCCAAACATATTTGACATCACTGCAATTGTACCGACCTTCATGATACAGATAACACATAATTTATATTGAAGAGTGCACAACATAAAAATAAAACCCCCACAAGAATGCCCAAGTACATTTTTTCACATTTTACACCACTTAGAATTTTTGGGTGTTCCCAATATATATTATGGTACAATCAATGGCACCATTAAAATGTACAAAAAAACCCTCATATGTCTATGTAGACTCAAAAATAAAAAAGTTATGGCTCTTGGAAGGCGGGAAGAAAATAAATGAAGAGCCATAATATTATGATTAGGTGGCAGGAAGGGGTTAATAAATTGGCTAAAGGCTCTACTTCCAGATTAAACTATAGTGTCAACAGTGGGCAACCCTGTCTGGTACCATTCTATATAAGGAATGCGACAAGAAGCCGGGTGTGTACAGTTTTTCAGAGGGGTTCAAATATAATTTAGAAAGAATCTAAAACTGAGAAAAACTAGCTCCAATTAACATTATTAAAAGCAGTTTTAGCGTCCAACATTATCAGTGCCAGAGAGCTGGTTGTTCGCAGGAGATGATGTCTGTCCAAGACCATGAGTACTTATCAAAGCCAGATTGTGCTAGTGAGATCAGATAAAGGAGTATAAGTAACGATGAGCAAATCGATTCTAACGAAGTGGAATTCGTTTAGAATTTCAGGAAAACTTCTGTTCTGTGCGAAAGCGAAATCTATGGTACTTCGCGGGAATGAATCATCTTTTTTTTCTAAAATGGCTGCGAGCACATGGCGTTACATGGGGCAGAGAACTCTGGGAGGAAGAAGGGAACACCCTCAATGACATGACGTCACAGCTCTATAAATACGGACGCCATCTTAAAGAGGACCTGTCACCAGGTTTTTTGTATGTAAAATAAATGACTATACCACAAAGGCTTGTAAAAACATCCCTATTTGCATAAAGGAATAAAAGTAAATCCTTAAAATAAAGCTGTTATACTTCTTTTTAGTATATGCAAATGAGCTGCAAAGAGTCAAACTTGCGTTTTGCGTCAGAGAAGAGTCCAACAAAATCAGTTACATTTGCATACACAACCACTACTCCCTTTTATTGTAATTCAGTTTGCCGTTTGTATTGGAAATCCGCGCAATGTGATGGTAGTGTGTTAAGCACTCGCACCGTTGCAGTCTCTTCAGTGTAACTTCAGTGTTCAAACCTCCCGCAGCTGAAGAGCTGCCTGAGGTTTTATTGTATACAAGGAGGCAATCAGGGTGGGGTCCCCTCCTGCACGCTCACTCTGAAGCCACCATTCCCGAACCGGTGACCGGCAATACTCTCTGTAGCTTCATAGGAAGCTGGCTTAGAGAGCTGGGAGCCCCGAGCACTACAGGAAGGGGCGGGTGCGTTATGTGGGACCACGAGGCTCCGCCCCCTCCCACGAACTGACAACCAGCAGCAAGACAGGTGTGTGTGCGCAGAGGAGATGGGTGGCCGAGAGTGTGTGCAGAGGAGATGGGTGGCAGAGTGTGCAGAGGAGATGGTTGGCAGAGAGTGTGAAGAGGAGATGGGTGGCAGAGAGTGCGCAGGGGAGATGGGTGGCAGAGAGTGCGCAGAGGAATGGAGGTGGCAGAGTGAGCGCAGTAGGAGCATGAGAATGCAAAAAAAGAGGGTGTGCGCAGGGGATGGTGCAGAGAGTGTGGCAGAGGAGATGGGTGGCAGAGAGTGTGAACAGGAGAGGGGTGGCATAGTGTGTGTGCAGAGGAGAAGGGTATGTAGAAAAGTGTGCAGAGGAGAAGGGTGTCAAGTGAGTGTGCAAGGAGATGGGTGGCAGAATGTGCAGAGGAGATGGGGTGGGCAGAGATTGCCAGAGGAGATGGGTGGCAGAGTGTGCGCCAGAGGAGATGGGTGGCAGAGTGTGTTGCGCAGGGGAGTTGGGTGGCAGAGAGTGTGCAGATGATATGGGTGTCAGAGAGTGTGCAGAGGAGATGGGTGGCAGAATGTGCAGGGGAGATGGGTGGCAGAGTGTGCACAGGAGATGCGGTTGCAGACGAGTATGCAGAGGAGAATGGGTGGCAGAGTGTGTTGCAGAGGAGATGGGTGGCAGAGAGTGTGCAGAGTAGATGGGTGGCAGAGTGTGCATAGGAGATGGGTGGCATGAGAGTTTGTGGTAGGAGATTGGTGGCAGAGTGTGGTGCATGAGGATATGGGTGGCAAGAAGGTGCAGAGGAGATGTGGCAGAGTGTGCAGAGGAGATGGGTGCAGAGTGTGCAGAAGGAAGAGTGGGATGCAGAGAGTATGCAGAGGAGAATGGTGGCAGAGAGTGAGTGCAGAGGAGATGTGTGGCAGTGAGTGTGCAGAGGAGATGGGTGGCAGAGACGTGCATATGGAGATGGGTGGCAGAGAGTTAGCAGAGGAGATGGGAGGCAGAGAGTACGCAGAAGGAGATGGTGTGCAGAGAGTGCGCAGAGGAGATGGGTGGCAGAGAGTGCGCAGAGGAGATGTGGATGGCAGAGAGTGCAGAGGAGATGGGTGGCAGAGTGTGCAGAGGAGATGGGTGGCAGAATGTGCAGAGGAGATGGGTGGCAGAGAGTGCGCAGAGGAGATGGGTGGCAGAGAGTGCGCAGAGGAGATGGGTGGCAGAGAGTGCGCAGAGGAGATGGGTGGCAGAGTGTGTGCAGAGGAGATGGGTGGCAGAGTGTGTGCAGAGGAGATGAGGGTGCAGAGTGTGTTGCAGAGGAGATGGGTTGCAGTAGTGTGTGCAGAGAGAGAAGTGTGGCAGAGTGCGCAGAGGAGATGGGTGGCAGAGAGTGCGCAGAGGAGATGGGTGGCAGAGAGTGCGCAAGGGAATGGGTTGGCAGAGTGGGCGCAGAGGAGATAGTGCAGAGTGGGTGCGCAGGCGGGAGATTGTGGCAGAGAGTATGCAGAGGAGATGGGAGTCAGAGAGATTGCAGAGGAGATGGTTGGCAGAATTTGCAGAGGAGATGGGAGGCAGAGTGGGCAGCAGAGATGGGTGGCCAGAGAGTGTGAAGAGGAGATTGGTGGCTGAGTGCTCAGAGGAGATGGGTTGGCAGAGAGAGTGTGCAGATGAGATGGGTGGCAGAGTGTGTGTGCAGAGGAGAAGGGAGCATAGTGTGCAAGAGGAGAATGGGTGTGCCGATGTGTGGTGTTCAGTAGGAATGGGTGGCAGAATGTGCAGAGGAGATGGTGCAGTGAGTGCGCAGAGGAATGGGTGCAGAAGAGTGGCGCAAGAAGAATGGGTGGCAGAGAGTGCGCAGAGGAGATGGTTGGCAGAGAGTGCGCAGAGGAGATGGGTAGCAGAGAGTGCGCAGAGGAGATGGGTGGCAGAGAGTGTGTGCGACATTGGGAGATGGAGGTGCAGAGATTAGCTTGCAGATGGTAGATGTGTGTTGCCGAGATTGTGCAGAGGAGATGGGTGGCAGAATGTGCAGAGGAGATGGGAGGCAGAGTGTGCAGAGGAGATGGAGGCAGAGAGTGTTCAGAGAGTATGGGATGGGCAGAGAGTGTGTGCAGAGGAGATTGGTGGCAGTGAGATTTAGCAGAGGAGATGGGTGGCAGAGTGTGTGTGCAGAGGAGATGGGTGGCAGAGAGTGTGCAGAGGAGATGGGTGGCAGAGAGTGCGCAGAGGAGATGGGTGGCAGAGAGTGTGCAGAGGAGATGGGTGGCAGAGAGTGTGCAGAGGAGATGGGTGGCAGAATGTGCAGAGGAGATGGGTGGCAGAGTGTGCAGAGGAGATGGGTGGCAGAGAGTGTGCAGAGGAGATGGGTGGCAGAGAGTGTGTGCAGAGGAGATGGTATGCAGAGAGTGATGACAGAGAGAGATGGGTGGCAGAGTGTGTGTGCAGAGAGATGGGAGGCAGAGTGTGTGCAGAGGAGATGCGTGGCAGAGTGTGCAGAGGATATGGGTGGCAGAGTGTGCAGATGAGAAGGGTGAGGCAGAGTGTGTTGCGCAAGGAGGGGAGAGGTGTGGCAGAAGATGTGCAGAGAGATGGGGTGGCAGAGAGTGTGCCAGGAGAGGAGATGGTGCAGAATGTGGCGAGGAGATGAGGGAGGCAGAGTGAGCAGAGGAGATGGGTGGCAGAGAGTGTGCAGAGGAGATGGGTGGCAGAGAGTGCGCAGAGGAGATGGGTGGCAGAGAGTGCGCAGAGGAGATGGGTGGCAGAGAGTGCGCAAGAGGATATGGTGGCAGAGTGTGCGCAGAGGAGAAGGTTGGCAAAAAGAAGGGGGGAGGGGGGTGCGCAGAGGAGATGGGTGGCAAGTGTGTGCGCAGGGGGATATGTGGGTGGCAGAGAGTGTGCAGAGGGAAGGGTGGCATAGTGTGTAGCATAGGAGATGGTGGCAGAGTGTGCAGAGGAGATTGGTGGCCGAGAGTGCGCAGAGGAGATGGGTGGCAGTGAGTGAGCAGAGGAATGGAGGCAGAGTGTGCATAGAATGGGTGGCAGAGAGAGTGTTCAGAGGAGATGGTGGCAGAGAGTGTGCAGAGGAGATGGGAGGCAGAGTGTGTGTGCAGAGGAGAAGGGTGGCAGAGAGTGTGAGCAGCGGAGATGGGTGGCAGAAGGTGTGCAGATGGAGATGGTGGCAGAGAGTCGTGCATAGAGATTGGTGGCAGAGTGTAGCAGAGGAGATGGTAGGCAGAATGAGCAAGGAGATGTGGGTGGCAGAGAGTGTACAAGGAGGTTTTATAAGGTGGCAGAGAGTACTCAGAGGAGATGTGGTGGCAGATAGTTTGCCAGGGGAGAAGGGTGGCAGAAGAGTGTGCAGAGGAGAATGGGTGCAGAGATGCGCAGAGGAGATGGTGGCAGAAGTGTGCGCAAGAGGAAGAAGGTGGGCAGAGTGTGTGTGCGCAGGGGAGATGGGTGGCAGAGAGAGTGAAGAGTAGATGGGTTGCAGAGAGTAGTTCAGAGGAATGGTGGGAGTCAGAGTATGTGCGCAGAGGAGATGGGTGGCAGAGTGTGTCGCATGGGGAGATGGGTTGCAGAGAGTTTGTTCAGAGGGAGATGGTGGCAGAGGATGTGTGCAGAGGAGATGGGTATGCAGAATGTGGTCAGAGGAGATGGGAAGGCATAGTGTGTCAAGGTAGATGGGTGGCAGAGAGTGTGCAGAGGAGATGGGTGGCAGAGTGTGTGTGCAGAGGAGATGGGTGGCAGAGAGTGTGTGCAGAGGAGATGGGTGGCAGAGAGTGTGTGCAGAGGAGATGGGTGGCAGAGTGTGTGTGCATAGGAGAATGGGGGCAGTAGAAAGTGTGCGCAGAGAGAAGATGCGTGGCAGAGTGTGCAGAGGAGATGGGTGCAGAGTGTGCAGAGGAATGGTGCCAGAATCGTCAGAGGGAGAATGGAGCAGAGTGTGCAGAGTAATGGGTGCAGAGAGTGTTCAGAGGAGATGGGTGGCAGAGAGTATGCAGAGGAGATGGGTGGCAGAGGATTGTGTGCAGAGAGATGGGTGGCAGGAGTGTGTGCAGCAGGAGATGGTGGCAGAGTGTTGCAGAGGAGATGTGTGGCAGAGTGTGTGTGCAGAGAGGAGAGGTGGGTGGCAGAATGTGCAGAAGGAGATGGTGGCAGGAGAGTGCGCACAGAGGAGATGGGATGTCAGAGAGTGCATAGGAGATGGGTGGCAGAGAGTGTGTGCAGAGGAGAATAGGAGCAGAGGAGTGTTGTGCATGAGGAGATGGTGGTCAGAGTGTGTGTGCAGAGGAGTTGGGTGATAGAGTGTGTGTGCAGAGGAGAAATGGTGCTTAGAGTGTGTGCAGAGGAGATGGGGTGTGCAGAGAGTGTTCAGAGGAAATGGGTGGCAGAGTGTGCAGAGGAGATGGGTGCAGAAATTGCAGAGGTAAAGACTGGGTGGCAAGAGATTGAGCAGATAGAATAATGTGGCAGAGAGTACGCAGGTGAGATGGTGGCAGAGTGTGTGCAGGTGGAGATGGTATGGCAGAGTAGGGTGTGCAGATGATATGGGTGGCAGAGTGTGTGTGCAGGTGGCGATGTGGCAGAGTGTGTGATGCATAGGAGATGGTGGCAGAGAGTGACGCAGAGGAACTGGGTGAGGCAGAAGAATAACACAGAGGAGGATGGGTTGAGCAGAGTGTGTGCGTCCAGAGGAATGGTGAGAAAAAAGAGGGTATGTACACAACGTTAGGAGATGGTGGCAGAGAGTACGCAGAGGAGATGGTGGCACATGTGTGCGCCAGAGAGATGGTGGCAGAGTGTGTGCGCAGAGAGAGATTGGTGGCAGAGTGTGGGTGCGCATGGGAATGGGTGGCAGAGAGATGTTCTGAGAGATGAGGAGGCAGAGAGTGAGCAGGAGGAAGATGTAGCAGAGTGTGTGTGCCAGGGAGATGGGGGCAGAGAGTTGTGCAGAGGATAAGCGGTGGCCAGAGTGTGCAGAGGAGATGGGTGGCAGAGATGTGCAGAGGAGAGGGGTGTTCAGAATGTGCCAAGGAGATGGGTGTCAAGAGTGTGCAGAGGGGAGATGGGTGGCAGAGAGTATGCAGAGAGATGGTCTGCAAGAGTGTGTGCATAAGGAGATGGAGTGGCAGAGGAGTTTGTGTTGCAGAGGAATGGGTGGCACAGTGTGTGCAGAGGAGATGGGTGGCATAGTGTGCAGAGGAGATGGGTGGCAGTGAGTGAGCAGAGGAGATGGGTGGCATAGTGGGTGTGCAGAGAAAGGGTGGCAGAATGTGCAGAGAAGAGATGGGTGGCAAAGAGTACGCAGAGGAGAAGGGTGGCCAGAAGAAGTGCAGAGAGACTTGGGTGGCCAGAGAGAGTTGCAGAGAAGGAATGGTGGTGGCAGAGAGTGTGTGCAGAGGAGATGGGTGGCAGAGAGTACGCAGAGGAGATGTGTGGCAGAGAGTACGCAGAGGAGATGGTTGGCAGAGTGTGTGTGCAGAGGAGATGGGTGGCAGAGTGTGTGTGCAGAGGAGATGGGTGGCAGAGTGTGTGTGCAGAGGAGGAGGATGGCAGAGAGTACGCAGATGAGATGTGTGGGCAAGAAATTACACAGAGGAGATGGGTGGCTGAGTGAGTGCGCAGAGGAGATGGGCTGAAGAGTATGTACAAGAGGAATGGTTGGCAGAGAGTAGGCCAGAGGAGATGGGTGCAACAGTGTGTGCGCAGATGAGATGGGTGGAACAGTGTGCGCATAGGAGATGTGTGCAGATGTGAGCGCAGGGAGATGGCTGGCAGAGAGTGTGCAGAGTAGATGGGTGGCAGAGTGCGCAGAAGGAGATGGGGTGGCAGAGTATGTGTGTGCAGTAGGTGAGAATGGGTGTTCGAATGTGCAGAGGAGATGGGTGGCAGAGATGCGCAGCAGTGGAGATGGGTGGCAGAATGTGCAGAGGAGAAGGGTGGCAGAGTGTGTGTAGCAGCGAGAGATGGGTGGCAGGAGTGTGCAAGGAGATAGGGTAGGTCGAGTGTGTGTGCAGAGGAGATGTGGGCAGAGGAGTGTTGTGCAGAAAGGAGATGGGTGGCAGAGAGTGTGTGCAGAGGAAATGGGTGGCAGAGAGTGTGCAGAGGAGATGGGTGGCAGAGTGGCAGATGAGATGGGTGGCAGAAAGTGCGATGTAGGAGATGGTGGCAGAGGAGTGAGCAGAGGAGATAATTGGCAAGAGTATACGCAGGGTGAGATGGTGGCAGAGTGTGTGCAGGGGAGATGGGTGGCAGAGTGTGTGTGCAGAGGAGATGGGTGGCAATGATGTGTTGTGGCAGAGGAGGATGGTGCAGAGTGTGTGATGCAGAGTGATATGAAGGTGGCCGAGTGTGTGTTGCAAGAGGGTAGGGTGGCAGAGAGTACGCAGAGGAGATGGGTGGCAGAGAATACACAGAGGAGATGGGTGGCAGAGTGTGTGCGCAGAGGAGATGGGTGGAAGAGTATGTACAGAGGAGATGGGTGGCAGAGAGTACGCAGAGGAGATGGGTGGCACAGTGTGTGCGCAGAGGAGATGGGTGGCAGAGTGTGTGCGCAGAGGAGATGGGTGGCAGAGTGTGTGCGCAGGGGAGTTGGGTGCACGAGAGTGTGCAGAGGAGATTGGTGGCAGAGAGTGTGCAGAGGAGATGGGTTGGAGAGTGTGTGCAGAGGAGATGGGTGGCAGAGAGTTGTGTTGCAGAGGAGAATGCTAGGCAGAGTGTGCAGAGAGGAGATGTGTTTGGCATGAGGGTGCAGAGGAGTATGGTGCAAGAATGTGCAGAGGAGAGGGTGGCAGAGAGTGTGCAGAGGAATGGTGGCAAGAGTATGCAGAAGGGAGATTGGGTGGCAGAGAGTGTGTGCAGTGGAGATGGGTGGCAGAGAGTGGGAGCAGAGGAGATGTGTGGCAGAGAGTGAGCAGAGGAGATGGGTGGCAGAGTGTTGCAGAATGAGATGGGTGGGCAGAGTGTGTATGCAGAGGAGATGTGTAGGCAGAGTGTGTGTGCATAGAAGATGGGGTGGCAGAATTTGCATAGGAGAATGGGTGTGCAGAGAGTGCGCAAGGAGATGGGTGGCAGATGAGTGCTTATGAGATGGGTGGCAGAGAGTGTGCAGGGGAGATGGGTGGCAGAGAGTGAGTGCAGAGGAAGATGGGAGGGTCAGAGAGTGTGCAGAGGAGATATGTGGCAGAGAGTACGCAGAGGAGATGGGTGGCAGAGTGTGTGCAGGGGAGATGTGTGGCAGAGTGTGTGTGCAGAGGAGACGGGTGGCAGAGAGTGTGCAGAGGAGATGGGTGGCAGAGAGTACGCAGAGGGGATGGGTGGCAGAGAACTACACAGAGGAGATGGGTGCAGAGTGGTTGCGTCAGCAGTAGATGGGTGTGAAGATATGTACAAGTAGATGGGGTGGCAGAGAGTACGCAGAGGCGATAGGGTGTCACAGTGTGTGGGAAGAGGAGATGGGTGGCAGAGTGAGAGTAGTAGATGGGTGGCAGAGGTGTGTCGCAGGGGAGATGGGTGTGCAGAGAGTGTGTCAGAGGGATATTGTGGCAGAGAGTGTGGCAGTGTGAGATGGTGGCAGAGAGAGAGTGCAGAGGAAGAATGGGGTGGCCGAGAGTGTGTGCAGAGGAGATTGCGTGGCAAGTGTGCAGAGGAGATGGGTGCAGAGTGTGCCGTAGGTGAGGATGGTGGCAGAATGTGCAGAGGAGATGGGTGCAGAGAGAGGTGCAGTATGGAGAGGGTGGCAGAGAGTATGCAGAGGTAATGGGTGGCAGAGTGTGTGTGCAGAAGGAGTATGGGTGCCAGAGGGTGCAGAGGAGATGTGGTGGCAGAGTGTGTGTGCAGAGGAGATGGGTGGCAGAATGTGCAGAGGAGATGGGTGGCAGAGAGTGCGCAGAGGAATTTGGGAGGCCGAGAGTGCAGCGAGGAGATGTGGTGGCAGAGATGTGCAGAGAAAGATGGGGTGGCAGAGAGTGTGCAGAAGGAGAATGTGGTGTGCAGAGAGTGTGTGCAGAGGATATGGTGGCAGAGAGGTTGCAGAGGAGAATGTGTAGGCAGAGAGTGTGCAGAGGAGATGGGTGCATAGTGTGCGCAGCAGGAGATTGTGGCAGAGTGTGGTGCGCAGAGAGATGGTGGCAGAGATTGGTGACGCAGTGGATATGGGTGGGCAGAGTAGTTGCAGATGAGATGGTGTTGGCAAATGTGCAGGAGAGATGGAGGGCAGAGAGTGCAGAGTAAGATGGGTGGCAAGAGAGTCTGTGCAGCGGAGATGGTGGCAGAGAGTGTTGTGCGAGGAGAATGGTTTGCAGAGAGTTTGGCAGAGGAGATGTGGGCGTGGCAGAAGTGTGTGTGCGATGAGATTGGTGGCAGAAGGTGTGTGCAGCCAGGAATGGGTGCAAGAGAGTGTGCAGAGGAATGGGGTGGCATAATAAAGAGAGTGTTCAGAGGAGAATGGAGGTGCAGATGTGCAGAGGCAGATTTGGTGAGGCAGAAAATGTGCAGTTGGAGATGGTGCAGACGAGTGTACAAGTAGGAGATATAGTGTGTCAGAGAGTACGCAGAGGAGATGGGTGGCAGAGAGTGTGCGCAGGGGAGATGGGTGGCAGAGAGTGTGCAGAGGAGAGATGGTGGCGAGAGATGTGCAGAGGAATTGGTGGCTGAGAGTGTGCAGAGGAGAATGGGTGAGCAGAATGTCAGAGATGATGGGAGGCAGAGTGGTGCAGAGGAGATGGTTTGGCAGAGTGAGATGCAAGGAGATGTGTGTCAGAGAGTGTGCAGAGGAGATGGGTGGCAGAGAGTGTGCAGAGGAGATGGGTGGCAGAGTGTGTGTGCAGAGGAGATGGGTGGCAGAGAGTGTGCCAAGAGGATATGCGTGAGCAGAGTGTGCAGAGGAGATGGTGGCAGAGTGTGCAGAGAGATGGGTGGCAGAATGTTCAGAGGAGATGGGTTGCAGAGAGTGTGCAGAGGAGATGGGCGGCAGAGAGTATGCCAGATAGGAGAATTGGGTGGCAGAGAGTGTGATGCAGAGAGACGAATGGTGGCAGGAGTGTTGTGCAGAGAAGATGGGTGGCAGAGTGTGCAGAGAGATGGGTGCAGAGTGTGAGTGCAAAGGAGATGGGTGCAGAAATGCAGAGGAGATGGGTGGCAGAGAGTGCACAGAGGAGATGGGTGGCAGAGAGTGCAGAGGAGATGGGTGGCAGACAGTGTGCAGAGGAGATGGGTGGCAGAGAGTTTGTGCAGAGGAGATGGTTGGCAGAGAGTATGTACAGAGGAGATGGGTGGCAGAGTGTGTGTGCAGAGGAGATGGGTGGCAGAGAGTGTGTGCAGAGGAGATGGGTGGCAGAGAGTGTGCAGAGGAGATGGGTGGCAGAATGTGCAGAGGAGATGGGTGGCAGAGAGTGTGCAGAGGAGATATGTGGCAGAGAGTACGCAGAGGAGATGGGTGGCAGAGTGTGTGCAGAGGAGATGGGTGGCAGAGTGTGTGTGCAGAGGAGATGGGTGGCAGAGTGTGTGTGGAGGGGAGATGGGTTGTCCGAGAGTACGCAGAGAGAGATGGGTTGGCAGAGAATACATCAGAGAGATGGGTGGTGTGCAGAGTGTGTGCGCAGAGATGGTGGAAGAGTATTACAGAGTAGATGGGTAGGCAGGAGTAACGCAGAGGAGATGGGTGGCACAGTGTTGGTGCGAGAGAGAGGAGTGTGGTACGAGTGTGTGTATTTCAGTGTGGGTGCGAGGTGTGTGTGTTTGTATTTCTTTCTGGGTGCGAGGGGTGTGTGTGTTGTGAAGTGGGGTTGTGAAGTGTTTCAGTGTAAAGTATTGGTGTGTTTGTGTGTGGAGGTGTGTGGTTTGAGGTCTCTGGGAGGCGGGTTATGTGGTGTGTGGGAGGGGTGTGGTGTTTGAGTCTCAGGGGAGGGTAATGTGTTGAGTGTGGGAGGGATTGTGTGCTTGAATGTGCAAGGTGTTGGAGTTGCCCACATTATCTTCTTTCCCTTGCTCCGGTCCCTTGCCCCAGCGGTCTGTCTCTGGCGGTCTCAATGGCAGGAGACATCCACAATGGGTAGAAGTTGCCCTCTGCTGCCCTTTCCCTCCCTGCCCCTGTGTCTGTCTTTTGGTGGCTGCAGAGGGCAGAGACAGAATCGCAGGAACAGACTATAAGCCTATGGCAATTATGGCCATGCAATAGCCTATTCAGCATCCAGGAAAGCTGGATGACACTCGCATCCCCCAAAGTTGGCCACCCATATCCTATCCTGGAAAGATGGATGTTACCTGTGGGTGATGGGTGTCACCCAGCTTTCTTAGATGCTGAATAGGGTATCCATCCTATGTGTATAAGTGCAATGTTTGTTTATTTACAGGTTCCCATTTGGACTATTCGGATTAACGTGACTACGTCGGATCACCTTGGATCATTTTTTCTTCAAATAAAATGGTTAAAGAGGGCTGGTGTCGGAGAGTGTTCTTATTAATAAAAGTGTTTTGTTTTGTGCAATTTGTTTTGTGTTTTTTTTCCCCATACAATTCCAGTGATAGTTAGTGAAGGTATCTGACCGACACCTTTCATTACTATTGCTCGAGCCTGGTGTCAGCCAGATGGTTTCTGTTGCCTAAGCTAACACTAACCCCTTGTCACTATTACCCAGTAACCCAACACACCGACAGGAACTGGGAAGAGCCGGTAACCATCAGAAGTGGACCCTCTAATGTGAGGGTCTGCTTCTGGAGCAGCTGCAGGCTGGTATTTTTAGAATGGAAAGAACCAGTATCGATGGTTCTTCCCTTTCTGATAGTATCAGGCTGCCGCTGTTGGTTTTACCTTGGCTGGTTATGGAAATTGGGGGGGACCCCATGCCATTTTTTTTTCTGAAAAAGTATTTATTTAATGAGAATCTGCACACGGGCATCCACTGTAATGATTACAGGAGGTGCCGAGTTTAGGATATATCATATACACACTTGTTACTCAACCAGCGTTATTATTTTGTTTTAGTTGGTGGTAGGTATTCTCCCTAAAGTCCAGGTTGTGTGTTTTTCAGCCCCATACACGCCTGAATTCCATCTGGCTCACTGTGTAGGGTATTTTTTTACCCAAGGGTTAATGTAGCCTCTTGTTTGTGGGGTAATTTGGAGTAAAACACAGGGTGCGTGTATTTTTTTTGCCCCATATACGCCTCAATTCCATCTGGTTCACTGTGTAGGGTATTTTATACCCAAGGGTTAATTTAGCCTTTTGTTTGTGGGTTAATTTGGAGTAAAATACAAGATGTGTGTATTTTTTTGCCCCATATACACCTAAATTACATCTGTTTTTTTCTGTAGGGTATTTCATACCCAAGGGTTAATTAAGCCTCTTTATTGTTGGGTAATTTGGAGTAAAATACAGGGTGTGTGTATTTTTTGCCCCATATGCGCCTCAATTCCATCTGGTTCACTGTGTAGGGTATTTTATACCCAAGGGTTAATTTATACTCTTGTTTGTGGGGTAATTTGGAGTCAAATACAGGGTGTGTATTTACCTAGACATCAAACAGTATGTCAGACAGAGAGATGGCAGGCTCTTCACAGACGGGTGGCAGTGAGCAGGCACAGGTCGCAGCACAGTAAGGGGACGTCGCAGCAGGGGTGGCTTGGTGAGGCCAGAACTGCCGGTGTCATCTAGCGGCCGTGTGTTGACCAGCAACCCAAGGGTTCTTGATTGGTTGACTAGGTCATCCACTTGCTCCCAGGTGACATCTGATAACCCCAGCCAAGAGTCGGTGGGTTCGTCAGACACAACCCTTAGTTAGCATGGCTCGGGAGCAGGTCAGCGGCCCTCACCTGTCCTCAACCCGCCTCTGTCCCGTTCGGTTCCCTCAGCCAGAGAATTACTATCTGGTCTGGGCTTAGCGCCACTATACAGCGAGGATGAACTCTTTGAGGGCAGTCAGCAGCTGCTTGGCAGCGAAGAGGTGGGGCATACATCTGTTGCTTCTTGCAGAAGGCGGGAAAGTATTGATGTGGAGAGTGGCATGGGATGTTGCAAGCCGTCAGGCTCTGAATACTGAGACCGTTGAGGAGGATAGCAGTGACGGGCAAACACAAATCGATAACAATGTAGCCGATCGCATTTGGAAGCCGGGTGAAGCAAGGGCTTCATCATCATTGTCGGGAGAAGAGGGTGTCAGCTTGCACGTCAGGCAGCGGCGCAGCCAGCAAGTTGGTAGTGTGGCCTTGAGTCAGCAGGGTGGCAGCAGTGCAAGTTTGGCTGCCAAACAGCCACGGAATAGACCACCCCGCTTCGCAAGTCCAAGAAAGTAGTGGCACAGGGGCTCACCTAGGCAACGGGGGTAGTAGTCACTCAGTGCGGAGATTTGGCAATAAAATCACCTACTCGGCGATGTGGCAGTTTATTGCTAAGACATCGGAGGAGCCAAACATCTGTGGGCAGAGAGTAAAGCGTGGCCAGGGAGCTAACGTTGGCACCAGGGCCCTGCATCTGCCTCATCTTCCCCATCTCCCTCTACCTCCTTTGGCTGCTCCTGCTCCTCCTCTCCTGTCACCTGAGTAGAAAAAAAACTCATTTCGCTGGACACTGCTTGTGCTCCAATATCCTCCTCCTCCAGTACAGCCCCCACCGGACTCATGTGGCCGTGAGATGTAGTCGCCACATCTGTTCCAGGACATGAAGCAGTGGAATGATGTTATTCATCCCGTAGTCCTGGCGACTGACAAATAACGTGGCCTCCTCAAAGGGCCTGAGCAAACGGCAGGTGTCACGCATGAGCTGCCACTGGCTGACATCAAAATTACACAGGGGAGTACTCCTGTCCGCTTAGATCATCAAAAAGATCTTTAATGGCCTTTATCTTTTCATACAGTCGTTCTAACATATGGAGGCTGGAATTCCAACGGGTGGAAACATCGCATATCAGCCTATGTTGGGGGAGGCCGTTCTGCCGCTGCAGCTCAAGGAGGGTGTGCTTGGCTTTGTAGGAATGGATGAAGTGCATGCACAGTTTTCTGGCCATTTTTAGAATGTCTTGCAGATGGGTGGAAGACTTCAGGAACCTTTTGACAACCAGATTGAACACATGCGCCATGCAGGGCGCATGGCTCAGCCCTCCTCGGTGCAGCACGGACACCATGTTCCTTCCATTGTCTGTCACCATGGTTCCGATTTGCAGTTGTCATGAAGAAAGCCACACATTGATTTCGTGTTGCATGACCCGGAGCAGTTCCTCCCCTGTATGACTTTGTTCGCCCTGGAACACCAGGTGTAGAACTGCGTGACACCGCTGTGCCCTACACATGTGGTATGATTGAGCATCACTTAGACTTGTGGAGACTGAGGTGGTGGTGGTGGAGGAGGAGTCGGCCATTGGCCCAGGATCAGCAGTTTGACAATGTGGAGGAGAAAGCGGCATCTCCTGTCCAAGTTGCTGGTGTGGCTGGGGAGGAAGCACATTCACCCAGTGGGCCGTAAAGGACATGTATTGTCCCTTACCGTAGTTACAGCTCCACACGTCCGCGCTGCCGTGTACCTTGGAAGACACCGATAGGCTCAAGGACTCGCCCACCTTCTGTTCTACATATTTTTGCAGGGCTGGTACTGCCTTTTTCGAAAATAAATTACGGCTTGGGACTCTAAACCTCGGCTCGCACAAGCCATTAATTCTGTGAATGGTGCAGAGTCTACCACTTGGAAAGGGAGGGACTGCAGTACCAACAACTTGGACAGGAGCTCGGTCAGCTTCTGCACCTTAGGATGGTTGGACACATACTGCTGTCTCTTGGCAATCGCCTCGGTGAACGACTGCTGGCACCATGAGTGGCGAGGAGCAGGAGCATCTGGACCGGGAGATGATGGGAAAGACAAAGAGCTCTCTTCGACAGAGGTGGTGGAGCCTTCACTGGCTGAAATGGCATGTGTGCTACTGGGTGCTGCTGCTGTTGCTGAGGAGGAATGGACCACCACATTTGAGACACGTTTCTCCCAGGCCACTGGATGATGACGCTGCATGTGTTGATGCAGGGCCCTGGTGAAAAACGTTAGCTCCCTGGCCACGCTTTACTGTATACGTGGCAGTATACAGTGGAGATGGAGGCAGGGAGTCCCTCAGAGTCACTTGCGCAGATGGCTCGCAGCATGCTGATTTGCCTGGCTAGTGACAGCCGAATAGTCACCATCCGGCAGAGAGATGACTTCTGGCTCTCCACCCTCTTGGACCCTCGCTACCAAAAATGGGAGCCTTTTTTTCCACCTGCCGAGAGGGAGGAGAAACTCAAGAACTATAGAGAAATCCTATGTAGTCAGTTGGCTGCTGCCTATCTGCACCATCGTCCATCCTCTGACAGGTTTACCGGGGGTTCCTCATTGCTCACGCACCACTGCCATGGCTACTGTGGAGAGGTGGGGGAGGGGGGTAGGAGCAGTACCATCTCCATCAGCAGCAGCCTAAGTCAGGAGTCATTGATGAGCAGCTTCCTTCATCCGCCGAGTGAGGAGAGTACTCACCAGCAGCAGCAGGACCTGGAGCAGACCCTGAACCAGCAGGTGGTGGCCTACTTGGACAGCACTCTGCCACCCCACATAGAAGATCCTCTGGGCTACTGCGCAGCCAAACTGGATGTGTGGCCGCAACTTGCCGAGTTTGCACTGGAGAATCTGTCCTGCACGGCCAGTAGTGTGGCATAAGAGCGAGTGTTCAGTGCTGTGGGGGCCATAGTTACCCCAAGAAGAATGCGCTTGTCCACCCAAAATGTGGAGAGACTCACCTTTGTCAAGATGAATCAGGTGTGGATCGGCCAGGATTTCCACACACCAATGCCTTATGCATCAGATTAGATCAGCCATGACGCCTCACCAAAACTTTCAGCAATGAGTCTGGATTCAAACTACCTGCCTCAGCTACTATTCTGATGCTGCCACCCGCCTAATGCCACACATCTGCTGCCAGCTGCTCCATCTGCCACCCACCATCTTTACCAGGGACTTTGTCATTGTGCCAATCTGTGGCCTACTCATGCTGCTGCCACCTCCACGCTGTGTCATTGTGCCACTCTGTGGCCTACTCATGTTGCTGCCACCTCCAGAATTTGTCATTGTGCCACTCTCCGACCCCATGTTGATGCTGCCACCTCCACACTCTGTCATTGTGCCACTCTGTGGCCTACTGATGTTGCTGCCACCTCCACACCCTGTCAGTGTGCCACTCTGTGGCCTACTTATGTTGCTGCCACCTCCACACGATGTCATTGTGCCACTCTGTGGCCAGGTGATGCTGCTGCCACCTTCTCAACCTGTCATTGTGCCACTCTGTGGCCTACTGATGTTGTTTCCACCTCCACACTCTGTCATTGTGCCACTCTGTGGCCTAGTGATGTTGCTGCCACCCTCCCAAACTGTCATTTGCCACTCTGTGGCCTACTGATGTTGCTGCCACCATCTCAACCTGTCATTTGCATCTCTGTGGTCTAGTGATGTTGCTGCCACCTCCACACTCTGTGATTGTGCCACTCTGTGACCTACTCACACTGCTGCCAACTGACCACTGTCTCACTTGAACACCCTGTGGTTTCCTAATGCTGTTTCCACCCTCTACCATTCTATGACGTTGACGCTATGTTTAATTTTTCCCTTGTTTTAATCTGTCAGAAGGAATGAAAAGGATCAGGATTGTCTGATGATTAGGTAGCCAAAAGCAGGAGTGGATACAGAACATAGAAGATATGCAAATACCCTATTTACTGGTCATCTCGGTTTTGGATCAACTCCTGTTTGTTTTTGATTTTAGCAATGCTGATGGATTATTGAGCGATTGAAAGCAGACACTGACGGATGAAAGGAAGGGCGAAATGATCAGAGACGTCAACGCATAATTACTGCCGGCACCCTCTCCACTCATTCGGGGGCCTCTACATGTATCAGCGTTTAACAGAGCAGGTTCTGTCATAATCTGTGGAATCATCTGATGTCGGTGTAACAGGAGTGCGCTCTTTGACACTATTGTAGGATCTTGGCCCTCAGCTCGGTTTTTTCCAGCTGGCGCTGACATTACCTTGTCAGGCTGCGTTCCCCCTTCAGTTATTTGGTCAGTTTTGCCCCTGTAACTGCCCAGAGAAGTGAAGTGTGAAGCGATTCTAATACCGGTGCCTGTCATCTGTGTGTCATACTAAAACACAGCATTGTATGAAGACCAAACCACGCTCCCTATGCATATTTGAGCATGGAACAATGTTCTACAACACCCTACAGGCTCTTCGCAGTCGGGAAATAGCTGTTTTTTTAACACGATTTGCCGCAAATAAATTCGGGTCGAAACAAATTTTTGCGGATAATTTGGCAAACCTGGCGAATCGAATTTTTGAGAAATTCGCCCATCTCTAAGTATAAGCAAGAGTTTACTGGCCATGATCTTCAACAGAATTTTAATGACTTGGTCCATTAGAGAAATTGCTCTATAAGACCCTGGTGACAAAGTGCCGTATCCTTCTTTGGCTAGGTCGTATTCACGGGAGTGAACATTCCTGCCTCTCTCACTCAAAGTAAGGGACCGGCACAATTTCACTCTGCACAGCCAGAAGAAACACAATAATACTGCAGGGCTTCTACAATCAGAAAACAGCAGAATTTTTCCTCAATGCCTAAATGCTCCTGCGTGTAAACATAGAAGGGAGATCTGTGCTGCTCTGAAGGAATTCATAGAAGACTGGATTCAATTGTAACAAACCTCCAACTGTGAGAGGAGAAGAGATCAGTGCTCTGAGTTCATAGAAGATTGTCTAGACTGACTTCACACTGAGGTATGAAAACATACATACAAACTACGCCTGCATTGGGAGAGGACTGTGATTTGTGGACCCCGGGGGGGGGGCAGGAGAACTGGGAGCGAGCATGAACAGTGAAGGGGGGGATGACATCATCCCCCTTCAGTTAAGAAACACCCAGCTGGGAGGGGAAGAAACGCTCCTGAATTTGTAGAGCTGAGAGCACAATGAAACACACGAACTGAAGAAGCGATACATTCCCTTTAAATACGTCCTTCGTAGGGATATGTTTCAGATAGCCACGCCAGTCGCATTCTGCAGAAGATAAGTTGTCGTCAAGGGCCGCGTTTCCTGCTGCTTGACAAGTAGAGGGCCCCCAGCCTAAGTCAGCGTGTCTCTGTCTCTCAATGTCCACATCTCCATCAGTGGTATCTTCCTGGTAATTAGACCAGGGTAGTGTTTTAAAAGCCTGAGTGCCAAGTGTTTTCTTTTGGGCTTGGTTCTGCCTCTGGGCCTTAGGAGGCATATTGAGAGCTGTAGTGTATGCAGACTGCTTGCAATCACTTTAGTGGGGCTTTGGCAGGGCCGCAGGGGAAGCGACAGTCAATGTACGGTATTCACACTGCTGACTGTGGGCTTCACTGGTGCCGGCCAGTTGAGGGGTTCTGTTCCAGCATGCAGGGGGTTAATACCACTGGCTTGTGGCTTTGATGCCGCTGTGCTGGAGTCATCACTGACCTGATCCTCCTTGTGTGTCTGCAGGTCACTGAGCGCGATGGAGAGTGCATCGGGGAGAGATTCAACTGTCGGCATCGGAGGCGCCTTCTCTTGTGCCCCTCAGGCATTCCGGGCGGCCGTGAGCTGATGCCGCTCTTTGCGCCTGGGTGTCAGCACGCTCGGCTGCAGTGGAGAAGGAAGATGGTGTCCGCCACATGTCGGGCCGCGTTCCTGGCCATAGGAGCGCCGGAGAAGTAGTCCGGAATGAGTTTGGCCGGGGTCGGGGCGTGGGGGAGAGTATGCGTTGCCTGATGAACTACTGTCCGCCGTGTAGGTGCCGGGTTTGGCTGTGAATCTCCCCAATTTAGGCCGCGGAGTTGCGGAGCTCTTCAGCTAAGCGGCTATCTCCTTGGGCTTCCAGTCCCGCCCACCCTCCACTTCTGGTTGAATCTATTAACAGTACAGTTCTGCCACTGCCAATTAAGAAAATATTGAAATGATCTCTAAAGCTTGTTATTAAGCTTGCTCGAGTGTTTCCTACAGGTTGAAGGGGCTCTTCCTATGGCATTTATGAGCTTTAGAAATGTACTCAAAGGTAAGTCAAGACTATTACCAAATGCACTGCCTTTTTTATCTCCTGCTTTTGTACACAAGCCTCGCTAGGTTACCGGTCCCCCTTTCTCTGCTCTCACAGGCTCTAGCAGCAGTGGCTGGGATAGTAAGGTCACTCTCTGTTGTTTGTCATCTGCAAGACCGAGCTTGTTTTCATTTCTTACTGACAAACTTTAACCCTTTAGAGCTCTGTAGTCTTTTTTTTTTTTGCAAACTCATTTTTATTTCCATATTACACAGAAAAAAAGTACATTACAGCATATCTATTAATCATATAACAATTTTGCGTCTCACATGCATATATCATTTTGTAGACATTAGCCATAAACGTTCAGATAACATGAGAGCTACTTAGCTATGAATGTATTGGTGGATAAGAGAACAAAACTGGACTAAAAGTGCTACTTTGCAGATTACGAAGTTGTCCAATATTATGTATAAAGTCCATTCGTCATCTCCCTGCTCATGTTGCCGACTCCAATATGGATATTTTTTTTATTTTTTAAAACCTGGCAATTTGTATAGTCCTGAAACGACTCAAGCCGTGGGTTTTACAGCTACATTCTGGAGCATGTCATACGAGATACAAGGTAGAAGATGTACAACAGAACCAGTACAATTGTAAACAGATAACAAAAGAAATATATAAAGGGATACCAGTCCTGAGCAAGAGCAGGATGAGGAAACAGACTGGTCACCGGCAGTCACACTTGTGTCTTGTTAATGTATAATACCTAGAAGGTGATAATAGTGCGATAATAATGTGGTAATAATGCGAAGGGTCTGGAGAAACCAGGTAACCTCCCCCATTAGACATTAAACATTACTTTTGTCTTGCGAAGTTCACCGGGATAAATAGGCTTTAGATCTCCTATGTGATCTTCAAACGGCCTAAGCTGCCCTTTAGGTCCGCTTTCAAGTACCATTGTGAGTTCATAAAAGGGATCATTACTTGCCTAATTTCTTCCTCCGATAGTAAGTTCTCAATAAAGACTTTCCATTTATTGAAGAATTTTTGTGATTGTGTATTCTTTACACATTCTGTTTCTAGCCTATCCATGGTCATGTAATGTTTAACCTGCTGTATTACCATGTCTGGGGTGGCAGTAGATGCATCTAGCCACTTATTGAGTATACAACGTTTAGTCCCCAGAAGCATGGTATGGATCATGTTTGGGGAGTTTGTTTTATTAGGCAGGTCGTGGAAGAGCAGCACACCCGGTGACAGAGGTAATTCAATGTTTGCCCTTTGCTTAATTAGGTCGTTTATTTGTTTCCACAAACTTTGTGAGGCCCCGCAGAACCACATCCCATGAATCATATCCGTTTTTGATTGATGACACTTGGGGCGCTAGGGGATGAGGGGGGATGTTGAAGCCATAAATCGCCCTATGGATGAAGCGGAGATGAGTATCTTTCCATTTTTCGCATCCAATGTTCTTGCAACCCCCCCCCCCCTCCCAGCCCCGGAGAATCGCATCTGGTATATCATGTTCCTGGAAATCCGAGGACCATTTTTTAAATTGTGTATCACTTATTACTTGGATCATGGGTTCGTGAAGTTTTTGATAGATGTCCGATAGAGAGTGTTTGCCACCCGAAGAAGCCAGAAAGGGATCAAGTGTGGCAGACGATATCTCCCTATTCATTCGAATCACTCTACTTTTGATGAAACTGCTAATCTGTGAGTAGGTTAGGAAATGTGATTGTGGTAAATCATATTTGACTCTAAGATTCTGAAAGGTGAGTATGTTACCTTAGAGCTCTGTAGTCTTTTGCACTGCTGTTTAAAAACCTCCACCACTAATGTCCCTCTAACAGGCTTAGCTAGGAATAGAAGAACTGATGTGTCAGTCACTACTGTAGAACCACCTACAGCCTAACCAGGAAGTTTGAGTCTGAAGCTGGCTGTGGTTCTGTGAAACAGCATGGTGAGAAAATCGATTTAGTGCTCCTCTGGGCTACTTTCTTGGACTTTTGTTATTGCCATTTCTCTGTTGCACAGGCTGAAACATTGGGCTGGTCCAAGAGTGATACCATGGGTAGTTTCACAATGCCCTGGACTGTGCAACTTTCCTCTCGGGAGAGAAAGATCAGGAATGTTGGCATTAAAGCCTAATTCTTTTATTTTTCTAGAGAGGTTTCTGGCAGCAGCTTTCTTCCTCTTCTCATTGAAAATATGTGTACGATATCAGCCGAATGTCTTGTTTGGTCAACAGATATTGAAAGTGTATGGGCAATTAAATATTTTACAGTTTTTCCATAGTGTGTTGATAACAGCTTGAAGGACAAATTCACAATTCTCATAAATTTTGCTGCCTCAAAGGAAGTAAACAAAGGGTGCAAAGGTCTGCATAACTGTAGCATTCGGCAGGAAAGGTCCACCATAATGGGGATGGAGAAGCCATGAAAGAGAATGTCTCTTGCTGCATATGCCATTGCCTCTTCATCTAAAGAAGTGGATCCTGCACACCATTATATCTGCGGTATACTGGGTCCATTCACCAGGACCTTGTATGTGCATCCTATGGGAAGGGATACAGGATTCCATCACCAGCCTGGTGAGAATGGATCGACAATGAATTCCAGGCATGTTCAGCCTCATAGTTAAAGCATTCAGCTTTTGAGTGTCTTGATGCAGGACACAATGCACAATTTTGGGAAGGGTGGAGAAAGATCTGGGCTGAAAATGATTTTAACATGTAGGGAAAGATAAGACTATTACCAAATACATTGTTGTTTTGATTTTGTTTTGATCAGGAATTAAGATTTTTATCTCCTCTTGGAGTACACAGGTTTCTCTGGTTACCAACCACCTCTCCCCTCATCTCTCTCCTCGTTGATCCACACTGCCATTAGTCACTTCTGACCAGGGTGAATCACTCCCTGCAGAGTCTTATTTCTAGCAATATAGTTTCTTCAACTGACTAAATGACAGGCTATCACCATTTACAGCCTCTAGCCTTGTGTACTGCACTTTATAAATCTCCTGCAGTCATATCACTGTAACAGGAATAGTTAGGAACAGCAGAGCTGATATGTCAGTCGCTGCTAAAGATCCACCCACAGCCTAAACAGAATGTGAATCTAAATCTCTGTGAAACTGCAGGGTGAGAAAACCCTTGAAGCTTGGGCCCAGAGTGCCCAGATCACTTTCATCCTCTTACTCAGGGTCATAAACTTGAGGGCCTGTTTGGAAGAAGTGTCTGGCGCTAGCACAGATTTTGTAGACTTTTTTATGTCCCCCTTCCATATTGAAATGACAAAATGCAGGAGAAGCTGTGGTTCATAGGAGCTTGGTATATACGCTGTAAAGAAAGCCACATCCCTTAGAACATTACTAGTAGATGTTTTTACATGGATGCAGGCACGAGCTATGTATAAAAATAGCATCAGCAACAGTTTAAGACCTATGGAAATCATAGGGAGGATAAGGGGGTTGCCCATTCAAAACTATTATCTATGAGTCGAGAGCTGCTAACAACTTTTTTAAAGGGGTATTTTTCATCTAACAGAGAACAATCAAGTTTCACATTCTGTACTCAGGACTTCCAATGAAGTTAAGAGAGAGACTTGTGCGTGTGCAACCACCCTTCTGTTTGCTTAGAACAAAACAGGACAAGGGGGTCGCAGACTCACATTCTCTAGATAATTGTGGGTCCCAGAGGTGAAGATGAACATATCCCTTTAATGCCTCTCATGTACATTTTTATGGCTGGTCAGGGCTGTTTTCAGCAAAATCAGCTGTTTGTCAGGGTCTCAGGAGCCGGACATGTGGCTGTCAGCTGATCCCCAGGGCAGTGCCTATATTGAAGGGGATGCCTATGATGAAACAACCCTTTCAATGCACAGAATTTATAGCTGACAAAAAAAGATACAGTGTTGTCCTGTGATAGCATTATATCCCATGGCAGTATGCCACATTTCTCCATGAGGCTTTAGCATTGCTGATGGCAGTTGGAGGGTGAGTCCACACGGCATATGTCGGATTCTGTTGTAAGAATCCAGCCGGTATTTTATTATCCTCTCAAAGGTTTTGGGGGATGGTTCTGTCTGCGGTTTGTGGATTCGCCCGTCCTCCATATCCATTGAATTTGCACATCTGTGCATACTCCAGGTGTCTAGGAACGCCGGTCGCTGAAAAGCCGTTTGGCTGAGAATCCCTTCAGTGTACACAACTGAACGGATTTTCTTCTAAAAATTTATGGGGATGGTTTCTTGTTGGTTTTCAGATGGTTTCCAAATCCGCAAACCGTCTGAAAATCCGACCAAGAAATCATGCGGTGTGGATGGACCCTGATTTCTTAAAGCAGTTGAACTCTAGTTCTAGGGCTATGTCTACACAGGAATTTGAAAATGCTGTCCAAAATCCGACGGCCTTTTCACATTGCTCCGCCGTTTTTTTGCGCAGTTTTTGTGCAAAAAAAAACGCAGTGGGATTTTGGATTCCCAGTAGTCCAGTATATGGGCTGCACAGGAAACCCACGGCGGACCGGCGGAATATACAACATGTTCTATATTCTTCCAGAAGGTTTTAGGTTTTGGAAACCAACAGTAAAAAATCTATGCTGTGTAGATTACAGCACAGATTTTCTATTGAGGTCTACACAGCGCTGGGTACACTCGGATTTTTGGCGATTCAAATCTCTAAAAACCGACTATATCCTTGCTGTGAACGTAGCCTAAAACGGCCCATATCTGTCGTTAGGGGCATGTCATGTACACTTTAAGTATTTGGGTAGTTTCACACGGGGTTAAATTTGGGGGGGTAATTACGCCCGCAATTACGCGTTTGGACGGGGGGGGGTCGGGGCGGGGATAACAGGGGGGCCGCACTTCGCCGGCCCTTACATCCCCGCACGGGCTAACGCCGCTAGAAAAAGACAGGTGTTAACTCCCCCCGCGGATTGCCGGCGGGAGAGGGAAAGTAAAATTTCTCTGAAATAAACCGTAATAGTGGCTTTGTCGGGCCGTAATTGGCCCACTTCTGGGGCGTAATTAGGCGAATGCTCATTTTTAACCGTTGTAAGTATAGTAGGTTAGTCAATGTGTATCCACAGTGCAGCTGCCTTTGTGTTTCTGTTTGCAGCACTGTCGTTTTCATGCACATTGCAAGGCTTGGTTTCTGATTTATCACTGCTGCACAGGGAAGGGACGAGGTTGGGACATACTGAGGGTGAGACACTGGGAGAATTTTTACAAATTTGAAAACAGGGCAAGAATTCACAATTAACCATTTCATCAATTGTCGCTCTGAAGGAGTGATATATAGAATTCAGTGTCTATGTGGTAAGGACTATGTTGGCAAAACTACTCGCCAACTTCGACGTAGGATTGGTGAACACCTGGGTGATATCAGGAATAGGAGAGATACGCCTGTCTCCAGACATATCTGGAATGTGCATGGAGGATCTTGTAATGGCCTGAAAATCATGGGTATAGACAAAGTTGTCCCTCATATCCGTGGTGGTAATTTGGATATAGAGTTGCTGAGAAAAGAATTGTTTTTGGATCTATACATTGGGTTCATCGTACCCGTTGGGCTTGAATGAACAACTTAATTTCAGCTGTTTTTTATAATATACCATTCCAAATATTGTTTATATCTATGTGGATTAAAAATGAATAATTTTTATGTATCTTTGTCCTAACCTCATCTATAGTTCTTTGATTGAAATATAGAATACCGGCATAAATTACCTTTTTGGGTTGTTACCCTTTCTATTACATTGATAGCCCATATCAGCGATTTACCTTTAACAGTATTGGGCAACATACACGCCTTCTGGACGCGTCACCACTAATTCCAGCTTGTAGAACGCGCTGTTTAAATGCCTCCCAGCTGGCAGCGTCTCTGTGTAACTAAGACACGCGTTGCCAAGACGCTTCAGCATACGCGATGTGACAGCGGAAGTCGTCATCAGTCACGTGGCCGGAACCTGGCGAGCGATCACGTGACCGCGATGTAGTTTAAAATGGCCCGGACGGCTTCTTAGCGTGGTCGGCACATCATAGCCCTGCCCAGACATCGGAGCCATATGCTCCTTGATGTCTTTTACTTTGGCCTCTTCAGTAACTATTGGTAAGTAATATCTGGCAATAGTTCGGTATATGTTGTGATGTTTGGTTGGGTGATTTGTTTGTAACACATATGTCTCCCTCTCTTACACAGTATTTGCTCTCCGTATTTGGCATTTCTTCAGTCCTCTGATGACACCGTAGTAAGGTAGAAACATGTCGGGACATGGTTTGTTCTGAGACCTATAGTGTATAAATTACTGTAGGGTATAATAGGGGCTTTTTTGTGATAGGGCTAGGTTCCTGTGTAGGGTCGCTCTTTGTCAGAGCGGTTGCCCAATCCTAGGTAGGTAGGGGTGTTTGCAGATGTAAAGGGATGTAATAGGGACAGTACATACGTCCTAGTATTACTATTTGCATTACATTACTTACCTACTTTGTCTATTTAAATTCGGGTCACTATTTCTATTTTTAATTAGATTATAATAAATGTTATGTTTTAGATATACACTCTCCTATGATTTTTGTTTGGTTGAGACACTACCTCAAACTCAAGTTACTGAAGGGTGCCTACAGTATGGGCAGCAGTATGCGGATAGACATTGTCATGTAAAAACACAGTGACAGTTGTCCTTGGCATCTGCTTAGAATTGTAAGCATCGCACTTGTGTGACCAGTTTTAAATTTTTCAGTGCATTCATAGACGCTATGGGAGTCATTTTTCGCATTTTTTTTCTTGCGAAAAATTCGCCCGAATACATGAAAGTGGTGAATGTGCGCTCATAAATGGTGCCTAAGGTTTGAGGCACCTTGCATCTGTGTTTGGTGCGCTACGGAACTTTGGCGAATTAGCAATGTGCCAAACATGCATTAGTAATACGCCAAATATGTGTATTTACCATACATCAATAGCCGGCACACCACAGGTCTTGCTGAGACTTGTGGTGCAACATGCAAGATCACTACCATAGTTCTATTCACTGACATGCTATTCTAACAGCTTTTATTTTATTTCTAGCCTGCTGCGATGTGTTTGTAATCACAGATAATACCATGCTAACTCCGTATATACACGATTGAGAACAGAATTTATGTTAGATGATATTTTGATTTAAATTCAATTGTTATTATTTATTTTAAATATGAATTTTAGATTTATAATCAATCTTAGTAATATAATTTTATAGGAGAGTTATGTTTTATATATTTTGGCGATCGTTATAAGAATTGTTGATTTTGTTAAATTATTATGAAAATCATATATCGATCGTAATTTTTTTTAGACTGTTTGGATCCATTATCATAAATTCACTTTTTATTATTTTATGGTATTTGTTGAGAAACTAATTAAGTGGGGGACATTTTTTTACCGTAATGGCAAATCTAGTATATTCAGACTAAATTCAGGCTCAGGAAGATCCACATTGAAATAGGTACTGCTGGTCTCGAGCAAGTAATGCGCCTCCTAGTTTTGCCGAAACGCCACCTTTCTTTATATGTGTTTAATAGTAAGTGTGTGGTGCCAACACACCTCAGAACGCCTCACATGTTGGTGCATTACAAAGTGTCCGAGTCTGGTGCAATAATGTGCAAACATGTTTGTTGTCCATGCCCATTACATCGGCCAAATTTAGTGTGAATCCTCTTCAAACTTTGGCGCTATTTACGCCTAGGGTGGAAGGGGTGAAGAAAACCTCTTTCAAGACATGTCGCCTTATGGGGGGGGGTGTTAGGGCTAAACAATTGACATCTTTCAGCACAAAAAGTGAACAAATTCGGCCCCAATACACAAAGAAGAGCAGCATTCAGTGATCCATTTTCTGTTAATCTGAAGGTGTCGGGGCTGCCTTGTACTTTTTGTACTTATTAATTTTAACCCAGCCCTACACAAAATATCAACATGATAAGTCAATCAAATCGTCGATAAAAATGTAGGGAAGCTAGTGTCCACTCGATGATCCGTCTTCCATACGGCGGTGCGAGTTCCGATTGTTAATTACAGCTGACACCCACCATTAACAGCAGGGATAGGAGCTGGCTCCAACCCGAGCTGTTAAACCATTAAAATGCCATGGGGATCGTCGTCATGGTGTCCAAATAAATGACGAACAGTGCTGAGATTGCAGGGTGCCGAGTGGTTGCCTGGCTCGCGCTATGTCTGAAAGGCCATTCCTGGAGAGGCGGAGGACTCGTATAGAAGGACATCTGGTTACACCTGCGCGATCCAGTACCACGTGGGCAAAAAAAGTTTAAAGATTAAAAAAAAATGTAAAAAATAACAAAATATTATTAAAAGTTCAAAACACCCCCTTTTTGACATTATACAATTCAAAGAAAAAAAAGCACATAAGTGGTATCACCACTCCATGTTTTTGTCGAAGATGTTGTAACTCATCATATAACCAGTACGCCTGAACTAAGTAATAAGAAAAAACAGAGAGAAAGAAAGAAAACTGTCGGCCAAAATAGATCCATAGTTTCATAAGTGGAAAAACAAAAAAGTTATTGGTCACTGAAAATGTCGCTGCAGAACAAAGTTAACCCCTTCCTGCTGCAGCCTATTTTGTCACGTTCGTTTTTCCCTCTTCGCCTCTAGTACCGTAGCAGCTAAGTGCTTGTGTTATTGTATTTTTCACGACCTACACAGACATATGAGGGCTATTATTTATGCAGACTAAGATGTACTTTCTAATAATTGTGTCATTCACTAAGATGAGAAATTATACTGGTTAGAGAGATAAGTCGCAGAATAAAAATAGCTAAGGTGTGGACAACAAATTGCTGATAAAAACTGTATCTGTTAAGTGTGCCATGTTTTGTGGCGGGAGGTTTGTGTTTTCTCTGGCGTTCAATCCCGTAAGGGTTAAACAGCCTCATTGAAAATGACAGCCGCTTCCGGTTTCGTATTGTTACCAGACAGAGTGTCGCTAGCTGCAATTCTTCAATACGTGGCACCCGCCGGCTCGACCGTATCCGACCAATATGAACGTAACGAGTACATTAAATGTCGGTAAGGGGTTGTAAAAAGTAACTTAGGAACAATGAAGAACTTCCTACAAAATTTCGTGATCACCTGAATTGGACACCAACCTGTATACAGAATGTGACATATTGTTGTATACGCAATATTGTTATACTAATATGGGTGAGACGCCGCGCATGTAGAAATAGAAGAGCCCTGCGCAAAAAAATGGCAGACAAGTTAAGTTTTTTGTCGCTCGCGCAAGTTTACAACCCACTTACAAGATTTTTTTTTGCGCGTCCGTTTTAGCCCATTACCAGTTATACAGTATCTTCAAATGGCACTATTAAAACTACATCTGTTGTTCTCATCAGAAGAAAGAAACAGACCTCATATGTCTATATACAGTAAATGGAAAAATAAAAATGTTATGGCTCTTGGAACGCGAGGAGGAAAAAATAAACACGCCAAGCAATTATGAGCAGCCAAGGGGTTAAAGTAATCAATGTAATGCAGTATTTAATAGGATATCTGGTGACTGGATGGAAAGTCAGCTCCTGTTTTCTGCTTTAAATTTTGTGTCCTGAAATATGAGGGGTACATTGTTGTGTCTGAATTCAGGTCTGCTGAAGGATCCATTGGCACTATGGTGGGACCAGTGCTGACCCTATTTAAAGCTCGCTGATGCAAGGATTCTGGAAATTAATAGAGATTCACAATGGGCTGGTGACATCACAATGGGCTGGTAGAGCAAAAAAAAAAAAAAAAAAGATAAGTGGGTGTTGGAGCTTAGGAGAACCTTCTGAGCAACTTCTCCAGCATCTGAAATCAAGCGAAAGACATTAAACCCTACCGACAATTTGACGCTACCCATTACAGTCAACGTAGGCGTAGGGAAGGTTTCCGTAGCGCTACTCAAATTATGTGGTGGTAAGGTACGCGTTTTTTATGGCCGATTCTTTGCGAGCTACACAAACGGGCACACTCGCACAAAATCACAGCATGGGACCAGCGAACAGTAACTGATATAATCTACCACTGGCATCACTAGATGACGAAATAATCGCGGCCGGTTGTAAGCTTCGGTACGGCTGGGTCGATTAACCTTCATTATCCACGACTGATCATGGTCGTGGATAATGAAGTTGCAGGCAGGAGGAGTGAGCTCCTCTTGCCAGCGTTCGTCCCAGTGTGCGGCGCTCTGTGCCGCTCACTGGTCTCCTGCCTGACAGCTGTCAGGTGACATCACCATGTGACCATGTAGACCAGTACACAGCAGAAATGGTGTGTGCAGTTCTCCTTTGTAAAAGAGATTTGGAGCAAAGCTGATTACTATCGCTGTATGAGGAAGGCGGGAAGAAAAATGTGAAAAAGTTTAAAAAATAAAAATCATAGAAAAACACGTAAATACAGACAAACATGAAAGAATTATTGTAATAAAAACACGACACCGCCTTTCTCCCTTTTACACAATGCCAATCACACCGCAAAATGAGTACCTTATTTTCGAATCGCCAGCCGTGGCGTTAACGACATTCTCTATAAAATCTGTCACGTTTATTAACCCGTATGGTGAACGCCGTAAAAGAAAACAGTCACAGAATTGTGATTATTGTTCATCCCTCAGCACTAAAATTCCAACACGCAATGAATAGTGGAATTTCCAGCTCACATGTATTATAAATGAGGGGGCTGGTTGCAAGGAAATAGGATTCTGAAAGTTCAAATATTCCACGCATCGAGAGAGGGTGAGGTTCCAACCGCAATTACTAAAGGTCCAGGTGGGATAGTAGATTGTAAACAAGTGCGTAATATGATGCTATAGGATATGCATTTGATTTGCGCACATGCTCTATGTTATTTAATTATTATTTTAATAAATCTGTTAGAGATTTGAGTTAGTATTTTTGTAATCTTACATCGAGTTGTTGTGGATCTCATCCTATCTTAAGCACCATAAAATTTGAATAAAAAGTGATCAAAAAACTCGTAATAAACGCCAATATAGTTTGCCCAACTAAAAACGTCAGATCATCACCGCAAACAAAAAAAAACCTAACTAATCTCTTAAAAGGAAGAAAAGATTAGAAAGGAGAAAAGAAATGTCTATCAGGCACTCCAGCTATTGAGAATACAAATTGGTTTTTAAGCACACTAAATATACACTTGTTTTTATTTTCTTTTTTTTTGTAATTATGTATTTGTAAATTGCTTCGCGCCAGACAGTAAAAAACATACTATATCCCTATGTTATTAAATTTGAGGATATCACCATAGGTCTCGACCAGGGATGAATTGTAACTTGTCACAGATACTGCACGGTGAGCAATGTTAAAAATAAAAAGTAAAAGAGGACTCCTAGGATTGCCAGTTTGGGTTATCAACCCCATGCCTCTCGCAGAAAAAAACATGGATTATATCTCCTTAACGCGACCGCCCTCAATGACTATATTATTGGAAATAGTACAATTGTTCTTGGCGTCCAGGCTAGCAGCAGGTTCGATCATCACAGCGACATCTGTGGTGTCGTGCAGATATCAGATGATTGCCGTGCTAACGGGTGCCGCAGATGCGTTGGACAGTTCGGGGCTGTACACTATACCAGCCCTGATTTCAAGAGCATCTCCTGAGTATCCCCACCTAGAGTGCTCCACTGGGAGTGGGGGAACCTGCCGGCACACCCGTGTGCTTTAAACCCTTTGATGGCTGCGGGATCATCACCGCCCAACGCCAATCAAAGGGTTTCCCTGCTCTGTCGGATTGATCGGAACACCCAGTGACCCGACAGGTAGGGAGGAACGGACTGTACAGTCAGCCCTGGGGCACATAAGAGTAGCCCCGGGCTGTACTGTGTACTGAGCCAAGTGACTCCAGGACAGACTGTGTGTCCTAAATGTAGAAAAGAAAAAGAAAATATAATATAATGTTAGTAATCAGTCTGTCGCGCTTCATAGGGATTTTTAAAAAATAAAGTGTAAAAATCAGTAAAAAGTGTAAAAGAAATAACATTGTAAAATAAAAATTAAATATTTAATGAAAAAAGATTGTGCATATAATACACACACCACCTACACACTATTATGTATCCACACGACGTAATAACTTGTTAGAGAATTAATCTAACAAGTTATTTATGTTGTGCAATGGAAGATGGTTTATAAAAAGAAAAAGGAAAAAACACAAGAAAAAAAAGTTTTAAAAAAATGCGGTTGCAATTTATTTCTATAAGTGAACTAAATATTGCCCCATTAAATGTTGCAACTTGTTTGAATAAAACGAAGGCATCATACAGACTGTGGTCAGTTGAAAAAAATAATAAGAAGTTACAACTGTTGAAACGCAAGGAGGCAAAAACTAAAAAAAATTTCTGGTCGTTAACTACTTTTCAGGCTTGGGGCTTAAGGGATTAAAAGGGATCAAAAAGCCTTTTCCCCCAAAAATTATACCAAAATGTCAAATCCTCCTGCAAAAAAAGCAGAGCCCGCTATCATCTCCGTACACAGAAAGAGAATAAGATAAAGTTATGGGGTCTCTCCAGACTACGGCGATGCAAAAGGCATACTCTTTTCCTCTCCTTTTTGAAGATGTAAAGAGTGATTTTTTTTATTGTGTTTAAGCAGTTAAAAAGAACAATAACTACAAATATGACAAATTGGCAGTTTATCGTGTAATCGTACTCAACCTGCCTGAGTGTAAAGCTGTAGCTTTGTTCATTGTACGTACCGCACTGGGTGACCGGGGTATGTAAAGAAATAAAAGATACCACTACTATGGATTCGCTATGTTATGTTTTGTTAGGAAACACCTCACAAAAACCGCTTGTAATACAAAATGAGGTCAAAGTGGTGTATATGCGCCTGCGCATGGATAGATTTTGGTACGCCAATAAGAAACCGCAATCATCACGGCGAGAAAAAAACAAGCCCATAATCACACTTCTCACTGCATCTATTGTGACAGGAAAATAAAAAAGTCATGGCTGTCAGATATGGGTACGGTCAACATTAAGAGAAAGTGCGCGCAATGTTTTTGTATATAACATTTCTATGGTGTAAAAGTAAGTGAGAAGAACGCATTAAGAATAAAATGTATAAATTTTGTGGTTATATCGCCATTGTCACTTGTAACGCCGCTATAGTGTAGAAGTCTATCCCTGGTCGATTTTCTACACTGCACGTTGACGGTCGGACTGATAGCTCGGCGCTCTGGATGTGGTGTAGAAGAGTTGAAAGACTCATATAGAGTTATAAATAGCGACGCAATGGCGGGAGGCTGGGCGAACATGTGTGTGTGTTTGTTCCCCCATTTTCATGCCAATGCTAAAAAAAACTATGCGAAGCAGTGTGTGCCCAAATGCACAATACATCCTAGAGAGAGATCGCGCGCTGGATGTGGGGGGTTGTGTGTAATATGCAAAAGGATAGGGGAACTGTTGGCACTTGGTTATAGGTTGTTGCACCTGTTCTCGGGTTACTTTGTGAGGCTTTTGCGCAAAATGATGAGGCGACATATGGTCTTCAGTGACCAAAATCTGCATTCCAATAAGTCAAATATGCAACTCCGCTTCGCTTGGTAATGACAACTTCGATATAAGCCAGATTGCGTATGCACGCCAAACAGGAAGTTTGAAAAAATATCATTTGAGAGATGGTCTTATTTCACACGATTTGGTTGGAGTGCTAAGTCAAGAGAGTGCGTTGTAAGGCGCCTCGCGCGCCATTTGAACTTTGATACAACGTGATCTCATAGGGGCAGGGGTGGTCCTATTATTGTTTGCGATCCTCATTACCGAGTAGATGGAAAAAAATTAATATAGAAAAAACACACAACCCTGCAAGCTAGCCTGATGCATGATATAGACTGTCTGTGAAACGTGGGCAGGGTGCATAAAACAAAATGGAAGGTCAATTCCGCGCTGTCACGCTTCGCCTATAACTAAATGTTTAAAAGGCTCAATATAGTGCCATAATACAAAGTATAGTTCTGCCACAAAAAACATTTCTGAAAAATACAGACCATCAGACTGTGAACATGGTGGTGACACGGCAGGGTTGCGGCATATGTATCATATATATTTAGGTTAGGAGCGGTTGTTAGGGACCGCATAGTGTGTTGTTCGTATTATTTTAGTACTGTATTAGGAGTATATATACACACGACAGCCTATTATCCGTGGCGCACACACTGCTAAAGAGGGTGGAAATAATGAAAGTGCCCTAAGAACATTTATGATACTCTTATCATAAATGTGAAAAGAAGAAAAGCTGTTTTGTCTGACACCTAACCGTCCTCGCACTTTCACCTGACTTTTATATCGCAGTTGCAGGGTGTGTGGCTTGCAGGGTTGGGTGTGTTTTTTGTTTTTTATTTTTCTCTCTGGTATATGGAGGTGGTTCAGTTGACTCAGTGAGAGGCGCTGAAGATGTCTTGGGCTCTTTTGAGAGGTAAGATAGGAGTAGGACCTCGCACCCCGGCCTGAGATTCACGTTGTAATTCGTGGGGGGCTTAAGCATTTTTTGATCATCAAAACGTGTGAAGCTAAGCATCTCAGGTTTTGTGTGTTCATGTATGATAGATAGCATAAATGCCTCTTTAGAGATTTCCATGGTAATGTATTGCCCAAACTAGCCAGTTTACACCGCCACCTGTTGGGTATGGGCTGTGAACTTGGAGAAATTGCGTAAAGCATTTTGGGGGCTTTTTCTTTTTTCTTACAGGAGTTCACGTAATAAAAATTTCAACATTTTCACTAAATTGCAGATTATTGGGAAAAGTATTTTTTTTTTATTTTTCAGAGCCTAACGCTAAAAATCATTTGTGAAAACAATGTCGGGGTCGAGTCTATCACTGCACCTCCTGGATATATTCCTTAAAGGGTGTTTTGTAGTTTCCAACATGGGGTCTTTTTAGGGGGTTTATTACGTATTGTCTAGACACCTGTCTATAGGGTATCGTGCAAACCGCAGATCGGAACGGCAGCCGCAATAGGAGTAAAGTACGTCGTAAATGAAAATGAGACCCAGAGCTCAGTAGGTGTACTCTAATTCTGGGGCTGTGTGGTTGAGAGCTGCAAGAATAGCGCAACTAGGAGCCAACAGATGGGCAATATCTCTGAAAACGGCGTGAATACTGGGGGGGAATTGCTGTATGTTGAGTTAATTTTACTGGTCTGACATCTAAAGTGTTCCGTGAATAAGATAAAAATTTAAAAAAATCTGCTGAAAAAAAGAAGTGAAAATTTTGAAATTTCACATTCCACTTTGCTTTTAATTTTGGAGAAATACCTAAAGGGGTAACAAACTTCTAAATTGCATTTTTTGAATTACCTTAACGAGTTCTAGTTTTTTAGATGGGTTCATTTTTGGGCGGTAGATCTTAACATACAGGCAAATCAAAGTCAAGTCAGAAGATGGACTGGTCCCTAACAAAATCTATTTGCAAATGTTCTTGAAATGTGAAATATTACTATTAAATTTCTAAGCCCTAATGTGGTCAAAGAAAAAAAAAACATTTAAAAAATTATCGCCACACCTACATGTGGACATATGGTACAATGTAGTTACAAACTATTTTGTGTGGATAACTATCTGTCTTACACAAGAAATTTTTGAACTTTAGAAATTGCAAATTTTTCCACTTTTCATGATAGTTGATTTTTTTACAATAAACAAGGATTGTATGGACCAGAAATTTTGCTTACTAACGTAAAGCAACAAATGTGTCAGACAAGTAAACAGTCTCAGAATCACTTGGATAGGTATAAGGGTTCAATAGACGTCTATTCTCACATAAGTGAGCACATGCCATATTTTTAAAAAAGGGGCTTTGTACACGGGAAGGCACAAAATAAACTGGCCTTGCGGCCGGTTGTAGGGTTATTTAGGTTATGTACTGCTTGTTGTAAAGGAATGGTGATTCCTCGATGGAAGTGCACCGGGGCATGGAAATCTTTACGCAGAGATGTATCGCGCTTTGTAATTGCTGACCAATGTCTTGCCAGATGTGCTTATAAGTCCAGAGATGCTGTAAGACATGATAGCACGCATTTTAAGGCAATTCGAAGCTGGTACAGCGTTCCTGGGGACCACTGGAAGAGAATGACGGGCTTCGTGACGCGCAATTTCTCAAATTTACATTGAACTAAATGAGGGTGGATTAGAATGGGCCAATACCTCCCGCGCACGCTACTGTACATGTTTCCACTCCATACTATAATCCCAGAAGCAGGTCCAGTGTGACATTCTCTTGTGAAGTCCCTTTCGAATTGCTTGCGAGTAGTGTTTCCATGGCCAATCTCTCTAGCCGATCAATGACATTCTGAGGACCCAAAAAGATGTGGTTTATGGCCTTGTAAAAGGATTAAGACTTTCATTCCAGGAAACATTTCTGTCTTGCTGTGCACCATAAAAGTCTTTGAAAGTGTATGCATGGTAATAAAAGATCCATAGCTAGACCTCTGACTCATAGCCCAATTTCATGCAAATGTCTTCTGATGATTTGGGTAGACATTTCTTGCCGCCGTAGACTTGTGATGGTCTGTTATATTTAACTTTCAGTACACAGTGGATCACTACATGCCATCTGTGTAGAGGTTCACCTCCACACACCTCTTGCTGTCATTCCAGTTCATCACTGTTCTCCTAACCTAATACATTGAGGGGGTAAATGTAAGGATCCATGGTGGTCTACAGCAGTGTAATGGTTAGGTCATGGAGTGGCAGCCGCATGTTCAGTGCAGTGTGAAGTGATAGAATTACCTGGGTTTTCTTGGACAAAGGAGTTGTTTAGAGGTTAATGCGGAAGAATGCCAGTGGTGGTGTAGGAGATCAGTGAGAATGGGTTAACATTCACAAAGGAAATTCTTGGTGTAGAGCAGTGGAGGTTTTAATGTAAGAAGACATAGTGAGGGGTAATGTAAGTATCCCTGTTGGTCTAGGGAAGTGAATGGGTTAATGGAAGGATCCCTGGTAAAGGACAGTAAAGGGGGTTAATGCTGCATACCTGGCAGTCTAAAGAAGTTTAGGGGTTATTGTCATACATGCCAACTCTCATTGTCTTGGCGGGGGGGTCCCGCTATTTGGGGTCCCCCTCCCGCCCTCCCGGGGGATGTTGGCATTCCTCCGCGCCTGCAGCTCGGCGGGGGTCTTTAAAATTACCGCGGCGCAAATAAGTAGCGCTGGTGCGCTACTCTTTGCACCCACCGGACGCTCCTACAGGCGGGTTTGAAGCAGCCCGCAGAGGACGCACACCCGCCCGCCGGGTATCACTGTGCGGGGAGGCAGGCAGGAGGGATCGCTCCCTCCTCCCTCCTCCCCCTGTATGTTCGGCGCCGGTGTGTGCGGCGCACATACAGGTCAGCGGCGCAGGGGGAAGTGACGCGCGGCTGCAGGGGGAGTGACGCAGCGCGCTCTGCTCTCACTTCCCCCTGCGCGCTTGAAAAAAAAGAGAATTCGTGGCAGGGACGCGGGCCAGCTTGCAGGAGCATGGTAAGGTAAGTGGTTTTATTATTTTATTTTTATTAGTTTAGGGGGGGGGGCCTCTGCCTGGCAACAGAAGAGCGGCTAAATACCTGGCAACAAGGGGGCACTACCTGGCCACAGTGGGGGCACTACCTGGGCAACAGAAGTGGAGGCACTACCTGGCAACAAAAAAAAGGGTGGGCATACACTGGCAACAGAAGGGGGCAGTATTACCTGGCAACTAAGGGCGGCACTACCTGGCTAACAGATAGGGGGCACTACTGCGCTAAACAGTGGGGCACTTACCTGGCTAAACATGAGGGGGGGCACTACCTTGGCAATCAAAGGGGGCACTACCTTCTGCGCATCCAGAGGGGGGCACTACCTCGGCAAGCAAAATAGGGGAAGGCACTTACTGGCTAACAGATGGGGGCACTACCTCGGCTAAACAGATGGGGAAGGGCACTACGCTGGCTAACAGAAGGGGGCACTAAATGGCAACAGAAGGCGCACTACCTGCGCAACGAGGGGGCACTACCTGGCAACAAAAGGAAGCGCACTCCTGCAACATAAGGGCGGGCACTACCTGGCTAACAGATGGGCCGGCACTGCTGGGCTAACAGTGGGTGGCCACTACCTGGCTACCAGGAGGGGACATCTACTGGCAAAACAGATGGGGACATCTAACATGAGAACCAATGGGGCATCTACCTGGCAACCAATGGGGGGACATCTACATGGCAACAGATGGGGGGCACTACCTGGCAACCAATGGGAGCACTACCTGGATAACAATGGGGGCACTACCTGGATCAACAATGGGTGCACTCCTTACCTGGCCCTAACAAAGGGGTGCACCTACTGGCTTAAAGCAAAGGGGGGCATCTAATGGCTAGCAAATTGTGGCTCTCTACTAGGTACAGGGGCGGCATCTACCTTGCCTAGACGCAGAGGGGGCCATCTACCGGCCTGTAAGGGCAAACTACCTGTGAGTATGGGGGTCGCTTCTACCTGGCTATGAAGGGCATATACCTGCGCTTGTCTTCCAAAGCCGTTATGCAGCTTGGTGTGGAACGGGGTGGGTGTGCTGTTTTTGATAGGGGGGGTGGGGGCATGTACCGAGACAGCACTGGGCCGTGTCCATGCGCAAATATTTGTGGATTCTGTCGCAGCCTTGGTTTATGTATTTTCGAAAGTTGGCAACTATGGTTATTGCAAATATCTATGGTGGTATAGGGCATTATTAATGTGAGCTTCCTTGATGGTCTGGGGGCAGTGCCTCTCCAGACTCCAGTGTTGTTCTGGCAGTTACCTGTTTTCTTCCAGTACTGTTCATAGCGGAGGATAGAGAGGACTCTGCAGCTGTACCTATATGACTGCATGGTCCTCTTTAAGATCGGGCTTAGCGACACTCTACCAGATCATTACAGGAGCTATTAGCTTGTGAGCTCCCTGAGTTAAGGGCCCAGGCACAAATGCAAAATTAGATAGGGGCATACTGCTATTCCTCTGGTAGGACTTGAGCATTGCTGAAATGCGGTTGATTTCCATGCCGGCGTTGGCATAGAGGACAAAGGACTCTGGGCTGCTGGCCTGCCAGTCTGGACCCTCTCATGGCCACAAGCCTGTAGCAGCCAGGGTAGTTCAACCCATGGAGCTATGCAAGGGTTAATCTTTTTATGCAGAATGACTCAGTCTTCATGGGCACCAGTTTGGGTTTCAAATGACTTTTTGATGTGCTGACTCATTATACTTTTTTTATATATTCCTATGTGTAGCACTGATCTGGCAGACTGTAGTGTATGTGGTGGATATATAAATATATATATATATATATAGATATATATTTGTATTAGTGTATGTGTTGTAGGTATAGGGGATATATGAATTATATAATTCATTCAGTGTAATATACATTCACCATCACATATTATACATGTAACTACTATTTAAGGAGTCAAATTAGATCATTTTTGTTTCATGCATTGTTGATCCAGAGGAATCCCCACTTGCCCTCAAGAAGCAAGCAGAAGCCAATTGTCATCTTAGGGGAAATATTTTATTCCTGACTGCATTTCTGGCAGTTTGAAAAAAAAAATCCTTGGATCAACTACCCTTCTCCAGAGATCTAGTTACTATTATTTGTAATATTATTTTACTATAGAAATGCATCCAGGTCACCTTTAAACTCTTAATAAGTTCACTGTAACAAATTGCTTTGGCAGAGTTTTATAGTCTCACACCAAATCTTTTTTTTTTGTAAATTTGTTTATTAGGTCTCAAACGACATAGTCAATACAGAGTACCCAACGAATTGACCATACATATCTCGATCAGAGCTAATACAATCAAAGACAGTTAGAGTTATCATTGTATGCTATCTAAGTTCCATGGTGTACATCGAAATCCGGTACAAGATTGTTGCTGGACATACAGTAGATATGAGGCCCAGTAGTAGTTTTTCATTTTTACCTAACATATATAGTAGTTGCTAATAATAACATCAACAATACAGTAAAGAAGAACCGTCATCCGTTTTAAAAAAACAAGTAGACAGATGACTGAAAAGAGATAAGAGTGGGGAGGGAGGGGGGGGGAATTGGTTTCACCCTGCCGGACACAAAAGTTAAGATTAGAGGTCGTTTGAAATATTCGATATGGGCTTCATAGCGCGCATTACTCAAAGATCAGCAGAGATGGTTCTCCATCCAGACTCAAAGCTCAGTTTCCAGGAGCTGGAGACGTCCTAAAGTTCCTGCCAGCACACCCTCGAGGTACCATTTAGAGAGTCGGAATGGAAAAACTAATTTTCTCATTTCCTCTGTGGAGAAAAAGGCTTCAATGAAGGGAGACCAGGTGTTAAAGAACCCATCTGCTCGAGTTAACCTTGCCGATTCTACTTCCACCCTTTCAAGCTCAAGGTAAGATTTGGTCATTGCTAGGACTTCTTCTACATCAGGTGGGGATGATTCCAACCATTTATTTAGTATACACCTTTTTGTCGCTAAGAGGAGGATATGTAAAAGATTATGGAATTTAGGAATACCCGTAAAGTCATGGAAGAGACAGGTCCCAGGAGACAGAGGGAGATCCTGGCCCCATTTTGTACTTAGAGTGTCTCTCAGACCCTCCCATAGGCGCCTCACCCCCGGACATGTCCACATTCCATGGGCCAGGTCCGCCTTGGGCAATGCACACTTTGGACAGCATATTTTCCGGTTGGGAGCCAGGGGATGAGGGGGAATATTAAAGCCATATATTGCTCGGTGCATTAAACGAAAGTAGGTTTCCCGCCATTTTTCACTGATGATGGCTCTGTTGATGTTATTCCAGCCCTCCAATGCTGACTGTGAAATATTCAAGTCAGGGAAGGTATCCTCCCATTTAGTCAGTAGTTTAGAGATTTTTCCAGGAATTTGGGAGTCTCTGATTTTAGAGTAAAGGATAGAAAGAGAATGACGGCTGGACTGGGGACCTATCAGGTCGTCAAAATCATTTGCTGGAAACTCCTTGCTGAGGTGAAGCACTCTCGGTCTTACAAAACTAATAACCTGAGCATAGGTGAGGAAATGAGAAGCAGGTATACCATATAACCCACACCAAATCTTAATCATAATGTTTATCATGCTAAAGAGATAACAAGATATCATAATTTTAATTACTACTACGTGTAGTTTTCCCTCTCAGTTTTTGTATATCACGTTTACCATTATTAAGCAAGAATGTTCTAGCTCATCTGTGATATCAAACTATAGATAGTCACAGCATTAGCGCTGATACAGTTTTCAAACACAGAAACATCCAGCTTGTCCAATGAATAAAACATTCTTCTTTATTTGGAACATGTAAAATCACTAAGGCACCAAGACGGCCCTTAGTCATAGCTTAGAACAATCCACAAAAGTTCCTTAAATAGTAATACATACCAATAGGAGAACACAACGGGGCACATTTATCAATAGTGTCTAACTGTAAGACAGTGTAAAGTTAGACCAGACAGTCTTACAATGCGCCACATTTATCACAGTGTTGATAAATCTGGCACCGGTTAGAACTGTCTAGTCTAACTCTGTACCACAATTAAGTTGGTTTACTTTTACGCCACTAACTGTGACAAAACTAACTGCCGCATTTTTGTCTCATTTTAAGCCACAACCCCTTTCCAGTGAAATCCCGGCCCTTTTCTTGAGGTCACGCCCCTTAATCAGACAAGGCACAGAAGTGTCTGAAAACTGTCTAAAACACATAGTAAATGTGGTGTGAAGCATGTAAGACCTTATTTTTGGTGCAAATTGTGCCAGAATTCTGGCGCAACTGCCTTGGTAAATGTGCTGCATTGGGTCTTATGTATGAAACCTGTCTACCTGGTTTTTTAAGAGATACCAAACAGCTTGTGTATACTCTAGAGAGGATGTCTTGGCCGACCGGGGGGTCCTGGCTATCATGTGATGTAGTGGGGTTATACCCATGCATCCCACATGGCCAGGCCCTCTCGGTCCTACAAGATTTTTTATGCAGGTACAGTTCTTTTTCCAATGAAAAACAAGGTTCATCCTTTTGGCAGTAGAGTATTTACTCTCTCACAATTTTTTTATGTTTAATAAACAGTTTTTTAGACAGGTAACAGGAGCTGCCATGGGGGCCCGTTTTTCGCCATCTCTGGCCAATATTTATATGGCAGCCTGGGGGGGAAAAGTATCTCTTTAATATAGATCATCCTTTTGTAGATAGTATCAAATGGTACACAAGATACATAGACGACTTGGTCCTTATATGGACAGGTAGCCATGACTCGGTCCAGTATTTTGTACAGTATCTTAATGACAATAATATGGGTTTGATCTTTACTCCGAACATAAATTGGGGACCATTAATTATTTGGATGTTACTTTAACAATAGATCAAGACAACAAAAAAAATAGTGAAACCTTTCACTAAGCCCATGTACAGAAACACCATTTTAAGAGCTGACTCTTTTTCATCCCTCACATGTTGTAAATAATATCCCATTTAGGTGAGCTCATAAGGATGAAACGAAATAGTACTACCCCTAGTGAATATAATTACAAGAACAAATAGTCTGTCGGAAGTTAACGAGAGAGGATACTCATCCAGACAATTAAATCATGCCACTAAGAGGGTAAATGAAATTGATAGGTCAAAACTATTTTTAAAAAAACCCATGGGAATCCAAGATCATCTGAAAAATATTATCACTTTCACAACTAATTATAGCAAACAATTTAACAAAATCGTAAAACATCATCAAAACACACTTACCTATTCTGTACGTTAATCCATTTATCAAGGATTTTTTTAAAAAAAGTCAGATTTATTTCACGCAAAGCCCCGAGTATAGGTTCCCGGTATCTCCCCCAGTTTTTTCTCCATCTAATTCCCACTCTGTCCCACCCACCTGGCTCAGCACTATAGGCTTTATGGTTGTGGACATAAAATCTGCACAATGTGCAACTATGTAGATAAAGCAACATCCTTTACATCATATAGCAACAATAAAACTTTTCAGATCAAAACCTATATTAATTTCAACACCAAATATGTTGTGTAACTTGTCAGTTGTAAAATTTGGCCCAAGGGACAGTATGTTGGGTGTACTACGGGTCATCTGAAAATTCGCATCCGTAGGCATTTATCGGACACTCCCTCAATCTGATCTGTTTAAATGCTCTGCTGTTTCAAAGCAAATTTTGCTGAAGCACATGGTGGCGACTTACGCTCTTTCTCCGTAATAGGGATAGAAAGAGTTATAGTTTCGCCACGAGGAGGAGACACAGTGAGAAAGCTTTAGCGAGAGAGGCGTGGTGGATTTTCCACCTTGAAACAAGAGTCCCGTTAGGTCTCAATACAGACAGGACATACAATATCACTATTAGGTTTCTGCAGGTTTTTCTTCCCTTTTTTTTTTTTTTTTTTTTTTTCTCTTTTCCCTTTTTTTTTTTTTTTCCCCCTTTTCCTTTCCTTTTTTTTTTTTTTTTTTTTTTATTATTTCTTTATCTATTAGCTTTTTATTTTGATTTGCATCTTTATCCTTGTTTTATTGTTTTTACTTGTTTAGTATGTGTAGTATTTGTATTTTTTAAATTTTTGCCCGTGTGAGTTTTGTAACCAGCAGGGCTAGTTAAGCAATTGCATTCTGCATCAGCTGTACCATGAGTAAGGGTCATGTGACCCGAAACGCGTCGGTCCAACCCAAACCTGCAGGACTTAGCTTGCTCCCGTGTGTCTCTCGTTTGGTCGTCCATATGGATGTTTTTGCTTGCAAAGCACCTTTTATTATCTACTTTTCAATAAAAAAGAATCTTGCTTTTAAGAAGCTGCTGCCAGGGTCCCGATCTGGAGAGAGTGCCAAGCTGGTTCATCCTTCGTTTGCTTTACAAATTTACGGTGGTACGCCCGGAGCCGTGCTGACAACTCCAGACTGCATCAACCGTGGACTGTATATCGTTGAATACTAAAAGAGGTGAGCTGTTTTCTTTTCTTTGGTTTGGATTGTCTACCAGTAAGGCTGTCTTTGTTGCCCATAGCAACCAATCAGAGCTCAGCTTTCATTTCATATGGCGCTCTGGAAAAATTAAAGCTGAACTATGATTGGTTACTATAGGCAACAAAGAAAGCCTTACTGGAAAGTTTTAATACATAGGGCCTAATTGTGCGTCACATGGTATCTGCAGTACACAAGTGTTCAAAGTAATTTACATGAAAAATGCAAAATGACGTCCTGCTTGTTATTCATACAATTTGGTATGCGAGTATCTAGAGTAAAGTTCCAGTAGGTCAATCCTTTTCTACAATGATCTACTCCACAAACAGGAGCTGAAACACACTCAATGCCCCAAAATAAGCTAGTGTACCCTCCAATGAAGAGACACTGCTGAAACATTTCTGTTGCTACAAAACCTGGTGGGATTTATCCACCTTACAAAGTTATGTAAAAAAATAACTCGGGTTAAAAAGAAATACCTAAAACCATTTATTCTGAATAGTTCTATAAAGATTGAGAACGTATGAGGACTGAATGCTCTCTCTTATTGTTCCATATGAATGATGCAAGCTTGATGATGTGGGTACGTGTATTGACAAGCTTGTTTTGTTCATTTGGAACAATGGTGTTTACCATGTAATCTACAAGAGGACCATATTGCAAATCCACACACTAATCACCTGATAGGCACTATGGGATCAGATGGACCACCTCTCCTCCAACTCTCTTCTTGACCCACTACAATCTGGTTTCCGACCCCACCACTCTACTGAAACCGCCCTAACCAAGGTCACCGATGACCTAGTAACCGCTAAAGCCTCACGCCAATACTCTGTCCTTCTCCTTCTAGGCCTGACCTCTGCCTTTGACACTGTCAACAATTCCATTCTGCTACAAATCCTCTCCTCCCTTGGCACCACAGACTTGGCTCTCTTCTGGATATTCTCCTACCTCAATGATCGGACATTCAGCGTCTTTCATTCTCGCTCCACCTCATCCCCCCGGCCATTCTCTGGTGGTGTCTCCCAGGGGTCAGTCCTAGGTCCTTTACTCTTTTCTATCTACACTCTTGGTCTGGGTCAGCTCATAGCTTCACATGGCTTTCACTACCATCTATATGCCGACGACACACAACCCTACATCTCTGGTCCAGATGTCACCTCTCTTCTCTTCCGGATCCCAGACTGTCGATTGTCCATTATCTCCTTTTTCTCCTCCCGTCACCTAAAACTAAATGTGGAGAAAACAGAATTCGTCATCTTTCCACCATCCCAATCCATCCCTCCACCTGATCTCTCTATCTCCGTCAACGGCTGTACACTCTCATCTGTTCCGCAAGTCCGCTGCCTTGGGGTAATCTTCGACTCCGCTCTGTCTTTCAAACCATACAAGCCCTCACCTCTGCCTGCCGCTTCCACCTGAAAAATCTCGCATCCACTCATTCCTCAACTTCGACTCTACAAAAATGCCCCTGTCATCTCCCGCCTAGACTACTGCAACATCCTTCTCTGTGGCCTCCCATCTAGTACTCTTGCTCCCCTTCAAACCATTCTCAACTCTGCTGCCCGTCTTATCCACCTCTCTCCTCGCTACTCCTCTGCCTCTCCCCTCTGCCAATCCCTTCACTGGCTACCCATTGCCCAGCGAATTCATTTCAAGTTACTAACCATGACCTACAAGGCTCTCCATAACCTCTCCCCTCCATACATCTCTGCCTTAATCTCCAGATATCTCCCCTCATGCAATCTCCGCTACTCACAGGAGCTGCTTCTCTGTTCTCCTCTTATCAGCTCCTCATTTAACCGCCCCAACACATCAGACTCTCTTCCACTTCACCATCTTCAAAAGCAACCTGAAAACCCATTTCTTCAGGATAGCCTATAACCTACCATAACCCCACTGTCACTGTACTACCCCGCAAACATGTTTGCCCCCCACCTCCTGTCTCTCTCCTCCTCCTTGCAGATTGTAAGCCCTCAGGGGCAGGGTCCTCTCTCCCTCTGTACCAGTTGTAAGTCGTTCGTTATTATTATTGTACTCATTTGACATATTATGTATGTGACCCCCCTCGAATGTACAGCGCCATGGAATCAATGGCGCTTTAAAGTAAATGATGATGATGATAATAATAATAATAATAAAAGTTGGGCAGTATGTGTGAGAATTTGTAGTCTGGTCCCTTGGTGCATTAGTGGCCCTACTTTAGCTTAGGGCAAACGAGAGATCAACTACTTCTAATGTCTAATTTGAGGACTTTTGATGTCAGTTTATTGTTTGCATTATCTTTTATTTAATTGTTGCTCCTGTATAATATATACTGTAACTATTCTTAATTTCATTAATGTCCTATATGTAACTGGGGCACTAGTTTTAGGTTCCACATCAATATAATAGGTGCTCGATTCTCTTGATAAAATGGGTACACCATTGGGGGAATGTGTTGTTTTAAATTTTCTGTACCATTTGCCTAAATAAAGATCATGTATTATATAGTCTTGCTCGCATTTGTGATATAGGATGTGGGCTTGTTGAGTAATTATTATACTTGGCAAATGTGTCACGTTTTTTAAGCAGGTGCCGGTGGCAGTTTCCAGTAGTCATAAACTACTACTAAAAATTATTGACAGGAACCAAGTGGGGGAGTCAGCATCAACACAAGAATATTTAAAGGGGATGTATCGCTTCTTTAGTTCGGCTGATTCATACTGCTCTCAGCGTCTCAACTCTAGAAATGCAGGGGCGTTTCTTCCCCTCCCAGCTGGGTGACATCATCCCCCTTCACTGTTCACGCTTGCTCCCGAGACTACCCCCTCCCCTCTCTCTGAGTCCACATGTCACTGTGTCTCTCCCTATGCAGTCTTATTTTGTAAGAGCTGTATACATACCACAGGCTGCATTCAATCTAGACTGAGCAATGATCTCTTCTCCTCTCACAGCTAGAGATTTGTTACAGTTGAATCCAGCTTTCTATGAACGGTACAGATCTCCCTTCTATTCAGGAGAGTTAGGCACCGAGACACAACTGTGTTGTTTTCTGATTGTAGAATCTGCAGCAGTTTGTTTCTGCTGGGTGTGCAGAGAGAAATTGCTACGGCCCCTTAATCTGAGTCAGAGATCGACACACAATTGTGCCTTTTCCTGATTGTAGAAGCCCTGCAGTGTTATTATGTTTCTTCTGGCTGTGCAGAGTGAAAATGTGCTGGTTCCTTACTTTGAGTGAAAGGCAGGAATGCAAGCTCTGTAAATATAGCCGACCAGGGGCCGAACAGAATGTAAATGGGCTCTCAGCTAGTGAAATGCAAGGAGGAGGGATCCGACCAGCACTGGATATCAGTGTAAAAAGAAAGATAAGGAATACCGTGAATACAAGACAGCTTTGCTAATGACATCTAATTGCAAAGTTACTTTTTTTCAATGTCCCCCTATTCTTTTTTTTTTTAAACTGTAAATTTTTATTATGATTTTTCACACAGAAAAAAAATGGTCATCAGTAGTAAGCAGTAACAATATACTATCATATAGTACAACAAAGAAAATATTGCATGGTTATCGGTTATCGGACGTTACCCATGCCATTGATCTATGATAATAATAGGCAGAAATGGGTCACCTGAATGTTGTAAACCATTTCACAAGGAATATTAAGCCACACAGAAGATCTTTTGAACGGACAGTGAAGACAGGACAAGACTAAGACTGGTGGGAAGGATACACAAAAGGGGGGGGGGGGAGTCACTAATAATCATCCCAGATAGGTCGTGGATTCATAGTGGGTATTGTTATGACGGTTGCGTAGCCCAGTAGGTGTCCCATGCAGACCATGTTTTGTCACAAAGGTCCATCTTATCCTGAAGGGAGGCTGTTAATTGTTCCATCCGACGCATTTCTCTCAATTTGTGTATCAGATCAGCTCTCCCAGGGGCAACAGTCTACTTCCACCTGGCCGCAATTAAACACCTAGCTGCCGTAAGGACATTTAACATGAACCTAGCCACGTCCCTAGGGAGGGTCCTGACTGGGCCACTAAGTAGGAATACCAAAGGGTCCAACGGGAGTGTTACCCCCAGGATCTCATGTAGTAGGACTTTGACCTGCCTCCAAAATGGCTGCACCTCCCTGCATTCCCAGAAAATATGTGGGAGAGTCCCTATAGCCGACTGACATCTCCAGCAGGTGGGCGAGGTGTGCGGGAACCATTTGTGCAGCAGATCAGGGGTGTGGTACCAAAAGAAAAGAATCTTATATAGATTTTCCCTTTGGACCACACATGTCGAAGACTTGGCTGCTGCTTTCCAAATGGATTGCCAGGTAGAAAGGGATATAGGTCTGCCTAAATATCTCTCCCACTTCTCCATGTATCCGTGAGTCACGGGTTCCTCTGTGTGGGGGTTACCCAGGAGATAATAGATTGCTGAGATCAGCCCCTTAATTGATGACCCCGATTTGCAGAGAGATTCAAAGGGGGTGGGAGGGGAAAGGACGTTCGTCCCATACAGGGAAAAGAGGAGATGGCGGATCTGGAGATAATGAAACCCAGAGCTTTGTGGGAGAAGGTGTTCCCTCTGTAGATCCTCAAAGGGGCGCAGCTTCCTATCTCTGAACTGTGAAATGTCCCCAAAGCGAAACAGGTCCTGCCCCAGCCATGGTCGAGCAAAACAACCCGAGGAGCTAGTGGGAAGGAGTGGGGTACAAAGAAAAGAGGTCATAGGCGATGCCGGCGAAGCTAGCTGAAATCTGTCCTTGCAATGGCGCCATATCTGAATGGTGTGCTTCATCGGACCTAATAAGTCCGCCCCCCCCGGAACAGGGCAAGAATGCCACAGGAAGGCATTGGGGTGGGTGGGGGCCAGCCAGAGCTTTTCTACCTCCATCCATTTTGAATTGGACCTGAGAGTTGCCCATGCCAGGATACGGCGGAGATGTGCGGCCCAATAGTAGTGGATCAGGTTCGGTGCTGCTAACCCCCCTTTCTGCTTGCTGGTCATCATAATTTCTTTTGCAACTCTATGCCTTCCTTGGGCCCAAATAAAGCGTAGGCACGCCGCCTGTAACGATTTAAGCTCCTTCAGAGGTATCGCCACAGGGAGGGTCTCAAACAGATATAGTAATCTGGGTACAATGGACATCTTCACTGTGCTTATTCTACCAAAAAAGGAGATGGGTAAGGAATGCCATTTTTGAAGAAGTGACCTCAAGTCTCTAAATAGTGGGGGGAAGTTAGCCTGGTAGAGGGAGCTAAATCTATCTGTCATACGAGTGCCTAGATAGTTAAGAGACTGGGTTTGCCACTGATAGGGGAAATTGTCCTTAAGGGACGAGAGCGTCTCTGGGGGGACATTAATAGGGAGGGCCTCAGTTTTAGTGGCGTTCACCCTATATCCGGATAGCGTTCCAAATCGCTCCAGCAGGGCATGCAGCGCAGGTAAGGAGAGGTGTAAGTTGGTCAGGGTCAATAGGATGTCATCTGCGAACAATGAAAGCTTAAATTCCTTATTTTTCACCTGAACCCCCCTTATGTCTGGGTTAAGCCTGATGGCAGCTGCTAGGGGCTCGATGCATAGGGCAAAGAGGAGGGGAGATAGGGGGCAGCCCTGCCTAGTCCCATTTCTAATCTGAAAAGGCTCCGAAATGTGATGGGGTAGTTTGACTGCTGCTGAGGGGAAGGAATATAGGTTCCTGATAGCCCCCATGAACGGTCCTGTAAAACCCATAACCCTCAAGGTTTCAAATAAAAATGGCCACCCCAGGCGATCAAAGGCCTTCTCCGCATCTAAACTGAGGAGAAGGGCCTGCTCTGAGCGAGCGTTCAGGATTTCAATTAGGTCAATGGTGCGTCTGGTGTTGTCCCCTCCTTGGCGACAGGGGACAAATCCCACCTGGTCTTTGTTGATCAACTGGGGTAGCCATATCCCCAATCGATTAGCCAAAATCTTGGTGAATATTTTGATGTCGGAGTTCAGGAGGGCTATGGGTCTATAGCTCGCACTATCCGCTGGGTCTTTGCCCGCTTTGTGTATGAGGGTGAGGTGAGAATGGGACATAGAGCTGGGGATCGGCGAACCTCTCATAAAGGAGTTGAAGAGGGAGATCATGTGAGGCGCTAAAATGTCAGAAAAAACTTTAAAATACCTGTAGGGCAACCCATCCGGACCTGGCGATTTGCCTGAGGGAAGATCCTTTAACACCTCTAGCAGTTCATCCAGTTCCACAGGTGTGTTAAGGGAAGCCGAGGCCTCTTGTGGAAGTGTGGCTAGGGGACAAGTCTGCAAAAATTCCCGGATGAGTCCCTGGGCTGTTTCCCCATCACTCGAAAGTTCAGAAGGTAGGGAGTACAATTTAGCGAAATAATCCGAAAATATTTTGGCAATAGACTTTGGGTCATAAAAAAGGGTGCCGTCCTTACCCCTCAGGGCCTGTGGCATAGAGTTCACCGACCTTTCCTTAAACTGGCGTGCCAGCATCGTGTGGGCTTTATTGCCGTGCTCATAGTACCGCTGCTTAGAGTAGAGGAGAAGCCTCTCAACAGCGTGCACCGCTAAGTCCTTTAACTCGCTTCTAATTGTCACTATGCGTCGTAAGGTCGGGATGGACGGGCGTTGGGACATTCTCCTCTAAGTTTTTTAGCTGACTGCGCAAGGAGGATTTTCTAGCTTCAGAATCCCTCTTCAGCTTAGAACCCATAGCTATGCATTCGCCCCTAAAGACCGCTTTGTGGGCCTCCCACAACATGGCAGCTGAGGTCACCGACCCCACATTGATTGCAAAATATGAATCCAGGGCAGTCCTCAGCCCGTCTCTGTGGATTGGATTTTTAATCAACGTTTCATTTAGCCTCCAATGGCATGACCTGAGGTGAGTGGTGCGGAAATTAAGGTCGACCATGACTGGGGCGTGATCCGACCAAGAGATCGGCTCAATTTCTGATCCCGACAACGACCGGAGAGTGGGGATGTTACCAAAAAAGTAGTCGAGTCTGGAGTGAGTCCTGTGCGGGTGTGAGTAGAACGTGTATTCTCTCTCTCTGGGGTGGTTAATGCGCCATAGATCAAACCAACCCTGGGCTCTGACCAGTTTCCTGAAAGCAGTGGATAACTCAGATTGGGGACGTCCCTGAGGTTTCCCTCCCAGTGCGGACCGATCCATACCATCTGAGAAAACCAAGTTAAAATCCCCACCTAAGACCAGAGAGGACGGGGGTAGTTCAGCTAGTTTAAGGCAAACCTTTTTTAGGAAGGCTATTTGGGCCGTGTTAGGCGCGTACACATTGCATAATGTGAGGGACCGATTATAGAGTGTAGCCTGCAGAATAACATAGCGGCCAGCAGGGTCAATAAGCGAGGAATGAACCCGTATAGGGCATGACTTCGAGATTAGAATGGCCACCCCTGCCTTTTTAGTTGGACTAAAAGCATTAAAGTCAATGGGTACAGATGCATCGCAAACTTAAAGGAGCCCTCCGCATTATAGTGTGTTTGTGCAGAAAAACAATATCGGCCCTGAGGGCCTTACATTCCCTTAGAGCCAGTCGTCGCTTAGTGACCGAGTTGAGGCCCTGCACATTGAGAGTAACACAGCGAACCATAGTGGAAGGGTTATTACCTTGTATGATCTGAGTCTGGTCAGACTGGTGCTTGCTACCCGATACTAGTGTGTCTTGAGGCAAGTGGCGTCGCCGGACCTACCTGAGGAGGTGAGGAGGGGGGGGGGGGACACAAAAGGGGAAAAGGAAGACACGGACACACTAGACCAATGTTCCCCAAGTCCAGTCCTCAAGGCACACCAACAGGTCATGTTTTCAGGATCTCCCACAGAATGCACTGACAATAATGATATCACCTGTGCAGAATGCACTGACAATAATGACTTCACCTGTGCAATGCTATGGAAAGCCAGAAAACATGACCTGTTGGTGTGCCTTGAGGACTAGGGTTGGGAACCTCTGCACTAGACAATCAACACTTAACCAATCTCCAACTCCGACCAAAAATGGAAACAAAACCAGAGGTGGTGTGCAATCTCAAAAGGCAGAGTACCGTAACTGTATTACTCCGGTTTCGGGGGGTGGAGGTATGTGAGAGAAAACTCACCCAGGGAGTCCCGGACGGGGAACCCCTCCAAAAGAAAAGATGAAGGGGAATTCAGTCGAGGGCGCCCCCCTGAAAAAAATAGTAACCAGTAACCTGACCTCCTAACCAGCAGAAAAATTAGGAGGTAACAGCCGGAGTTGTGTGGTACCCCAGTAGAACAGACCGGCATAGACACATCAGTGAAACGCCCAAATTAGCATTGAGTAAGAACCAAACTCACGTCCTGAGATTTTCAAACATCCACCAGGGTCTCCGGTCGCCTCCCAACACCACCACCCACCCCCACAGGAGGACCCCCCAGGGAATAGGAGGGCAGGGGGACAGCACCACTGTACTGTCTTCAGTGTAGTGGGGAGCGCCGAGGGCCTGAGCCCACGGATGATTGTCCCGGAGAGCGTCCCTTGCGAGGGGGAACCATCTGCCAGGCCGGAGGGGGAGGGGGGACAGGCACCGACAACTCCCAGTCGTCCATCTTCGGGAGGGGGATCTGGAGGGCATCGCAGAAGGCCCCAAGGTCTGCGTATGTTTTAAGGATGGCTGAACGACCGTCCCTACGGGCCGTGAGGGCAAATGGGAAGTTCCAGCGATAGAGTATGTGATGTTCCTGAAGAATTGCAAGGAGGGGCCTCAGGTGACGTCTTTTTTTGTAAGGTGAGCCAGGAAAGGTCTTAGAACCACGGAAGTCCAATGACCGTACCCCCTTAACCTTTTCCATGATCGCTTCTTTAAGGGTGTAGTCATGCAGACAACAGATAAAGTCCCTAGGCAGAGGGGAGGAGCCCTTTGGGCGGAGAGCTCTGTGAGCTCTATCAAGCTTAAAAGAGGAAGGTGAACTTGGGCCCATGACCTGAGCAAACAGCGAGTCCAGAACCGCCTGTACGTTCTCGGCCCCCCTGGGGCTCTGGGAGACCCCGATCCTCAGATTGGTTCGGCGACCTCTGTTATCAAGGTCTTCCAGGTGCCGGGCCATTTTTTTTCACAGTAGATAGTTGTGCTGACATGGCAGGGTGTATTTGAGCAAGGTATTGACGAGTGTGGTCCTGATCCTCCTCTAGTGTAGCAACCCTGGAAGACATCATTTTAATGTCACGGCGAAGAGCTGAGATTTCCTCCTTGCATGCCTCCTTACATGCCTCCCTCACCTCTGAGACAATGCTCGTCCCTTGTAGGGAGCTGCGGGATCAGTGCAGCCCAGGGGGGAGAGTGTGAGAGCCCTGAGCCATCCGGGGCAGGGGACTGCGCAGGGGAGCCCTGCCAAGGCAAGAGTCCACTACTAGGGTCCGCATGATGAGAATGGGCTGGGGATATCTGTCCCACAGATCCAGAAGTCCCGCTTATCCCACTATGGCAGGGACCAGGAGATGTGGGAAAGTCCTGCGCTGGGTGCAGCTTAGCCTGTGAGGTCTCCAGGGACTGTGACTGCGCCAGCCCCAAAGCCGCCATAGCAGCGTATGAGCAGGGAGACTGTGCGGGCGACGGGTGTTGCCCAGGCTCTACCGGTGCTTGAGAGGGAGCACAGGGGGTTAACTCAGGTACCTGGTGTCTCCTCAGCCCGTCCCGCTGCAGGTCCGGCCTGCACCGCACCGCCGTGTAGGCTCTTGTACCTGGTCTGCAGGGAGAGAGGTGCGCGCTCGAGCCCCTCCAGACCGGATCCTCAGATGCAGCTCCTGAGGTCAAAGGGAAACCCCGTAGCAATGGCGCGGCGGAGAGTGTGGACAAGAAGGCGTCTATCGGAGTTGCGGCAGTCGGGCGAGAGTTATGCATTCGGGGCGTCTTCTGGAGCAGGTAGGCTCTCCTCTTACCCATCTAGGGCACTTTGTAAGCGGGCACAGGCGGAAGTCAGCGGTCGTCTTCACGGAGCTCCTCTTCTAGGCGTCCATGCTCCTCGGCTTCCAGTCACGCCCCCACTGTCCCCTTATTCTGAAGACCATTTAATGAAATGATACAACCCCTTTAAGACAGAGCGTGACACCCACATTCAAATTTCTTAGCTATGCAGCATTCATCGGGGAAATAATCAACATCGCTAAATTCTTCTCCCGTTTCCCTATTGACTAAATGCTGATCGAAAGGTTGATGTTATGATCTTTAATAAGTAGACTAACCAGAATGCTGACTACGAAAAGAGCTTTATGTATGGCTTAGTGTTACAAAAAATGCTGTGCTACAATATGTATACAAATACTGAATGGCAATGGAGGAGTTGGTGGCATATACACTTAAACAAATAAGTAGTATAATAAAACCTGGTTTTATTGGTTTTCATACTAACCCTCCAACACTTTAAGTATAGACAACATATATCACTCTTTTCAGGAATACCGTTGGTGCAAACCTTTGTTCTTTCTTACTAATTGCAACCCCCAGTTGCTCGATGTCACACCTATGGCAGTCATCCTAAAGGCTTCATGGATCCTCCACAGATTTATTTTTTTATACTCATTCTTATTTTGCTTTTCATGATGTTACGTTGTTCTAGATTTCATTACATTTAACACGAGGACGGGTAATATTAACTTTGTCAAGGTATCTCTCGTTTTTATTTATGTGATATATCACAGTATTACTGTTATTGTGACAAAGTTTTATTATGGCTTGTCTCAATATGGTCAGTTTGTACTTGAAATTAAATTTAAAAAAATTTTGAACTGGGAAAAGAAAATACTAGATGGCCTCCTCAATGGTTGGAATATATAAATACAGTGTGAACAGCTTATCTTCTTAAGATGTATGTTAGGAGCATGGAATCTGTTAAAATGGCCTATGCAAAAACATACTAAGGTGGCCATGTTATTGTGCTTGGTGCCTGCTTCCTGTCATAGTTGTGTATAAGGTGAACACATTATAGGGGTAATCTTGTCGCTTTAAAAAGGCAGGCAAAAATAAATAAGAGATTATTACCATATACATTGATGTTCTGATTTTTCTACATTTTCAGCTTTAGAGCAGTTCTTAGATCTTGCTTGTTTACACAAGCTTCACTAGGTTACCGACCACTGCTTCCTGCTCTAGGAGCCCAGGTTCAGATGGTGTTGTCACTCCCTGCGGTGTCATATTCGCTGAACAGGAGCTTGTTTATCTGTTACTGACAAACTTTAACCCTTTAGAACTGCCTTGCTGTTAAAACCTCTCCATTACCAACGTCCCTCTAACAGGCTCAGCTTCAAATAGAAAACCTGATAAGTCAAAGACTGCTGTAGAACCGCCCACAGTCTCAACAGGAAGTGGGAGCCTAAGGCTGGTTGGGAAAAGCAGTCTCTGTAAAACAGCATGATAAGAACACGCCTTTAACTACAGAGGCTAAAGAATCACTGCACAGATTTGCAGAAAGCATGTTTATACAATTTCAGTGGGCTCTACAGCGCTTTAGTTGGAGTTTAAGAATAGGATTGAGCTGCATTATTACACAGAACCCACAATGAGGAGATGGTGCTTGAATTGTACCCTTTAAAGGCATACATATGTAGGCAGGGGTAGAAGGAAAAGTCCATGCCTAAAATAACATGCCTAAAATAACAAGCAGCTTCTGACTGTCAATCCAAAAATCAAGCAATTAAGAATTTTAGTGACCCGTGATACTGTTGTGGAAAAGTTTAAAGCTGGATTTGGATACAAATGATTTCCCAAACTTTAAACATCCCAAGGAGCACTGTGCAAGCGAACGTATTGAAATGGAAGGAGTATCAGACCACTGCAAATCTACCAAGACCTGGCAGTCCTTCTAAACTTTCATGTCAAACAAGGAGAAGACTGATCAGAGATGCAGCCAAGAGGCCCCTGATCACTGTTGTTGAATAGCAGAGATCTACAGCTGAGGTGGGAGAGTCTGTCCATAGGACAACAATCAGTCGTACACTGCACAAATCTGGCCTTTATGGAAGAGTGGTAAGAAGAAAGCCATTTCTTAAAGATATCCATAAAAAGTCTCATTTAAAGTTTCCCACAAGCCACCTGGGAGACACCAAACATGTGGAAGAAGGGGCTCTGCTCAGATGAAACCAAAATCGAACTTTTTGGCCACAATGCAAAAAGATATGTTTGGCATAAAAGCAACACAGCTCATCGCCCTGAACACACCATCCCCACTGTCAAACATGGTGGTGGCAGCATCATGGTTTGGGCCTGCTTTTCTTCAGCAGGGACAGGGAAGATGGTTAAAATTGATGGGAGGATGATAGAACCAAATACAGGACCATTCTGGAAGAAAACCTGTTGGAGTCTGCAACAGACCTGAGACTGGGACGGAGATTTATCTTCCAACAAGACAATGATTCCAAATATGAAGCAAAATGTACAATGGAATGGTTCACAAATAAACGTATCCAGGTGTTAGAATGGCCAAGTCACAGTCCAGACCTGAATCCAATCGAGAATCTGTGGAAAGAGCTGAAAACTGCTGTTCACAAACGCTCTCCATCCAACCTCACTGAGCTCCAGCTGTGCGCCAAGGAAGAATGGGCAAGAATTCCAGTCTCTCGATGTGCAAAACTGATAGAGACATACCCCAAGCGACTTGCAGCTGTAATCGCAGCAAAAAGTGGCGCTACAAAGTGTTGACTTAAGGGGGCCTAATAATTTTGCATGCCCCACTTTTCAGTTTTTTTTTTTTTTTTTTTTACAAAAGTTTCAAATATCCAATAACTTTTGTTCCACTTCACAATTGTGTCCCACTTGTTGTTGATTCTTCACAAAAAAAGAAAAATGTTATATCTTTATGTTTGAATCCTGAAATGTGGCAAAAGGTTGAAAAGTTTAAGAGGGTCGAAAACTTTCGCAAGGCACTGTATATCTTCAAGGTAATTGTTGAAATCCGGATCAGTATACACAACTATTTTTTTTTTTTTTTTTAGCGTTCTACTTTGTGTGTACATAGCCTTTAAAAATTAAGCTGTGTATGGTTAGAATCACACATACAGTTTTTGTGGCAGTTTTTCCAGAATAGACAGTGGAATCAAAAGCCATGTGAAATGCGAAAGAACTTCTTGTACTTCTTCCTGCTGGATCCGTTTCTATCTGTAGTTAGAACAATGAAATGCTGCATGTACAGTACTGTGCAAAAACTGCAAAGTAAGAACACTTGAGAAAATAATAAATTAACATGTCTATTTTTTAAAATAACTAAATGTAAAGTGAATGAAAGAGACATCAAAGGCAAAGGACGGTTACACTAATTACTGATTTAATTTTGGAGTCCTGGAAGTGATGATTTAGCCCCATAGCACCTTCATCTCAGCAACAAGTCTGTCTGGGAGTACATGAAGACAGAAGGATCTGAACAAGCCTACATCCATAGATCCATGCTTACTTAGCCAGGAAGTTTAGGAGAACATCCCCGGCAAATTCCTTTAAAACTGCCTTCAAAACAGCATCAGTTTTTTTTTTTTTTTTTTTTTTTTAAGTACTTGTACACAAAGAGAGGCCACCCTAAATATTGATTTAAACTTCTCTTTTGTTAACTGGTAAAAATAAACTATTAGGGCATGTTCCCACGGCAGTGAACAAATACCGGCCGGTTTGCCGGCCGGTATTTGTCCTGTTTTGCGCCCGCCCCCACAGCCGCGGGGAGGGGACAGCTTTTCTCCGCGATGAGCGGAGAACAGCCCTCCCCCCTCCCATGGAGTTGTTCATGTTCCGTCCGGAAACTGGACGGAAGAATGAACATGTTCAATGTTTTTCCGCCGGACCGCCGGCGGCAAAACCGTCGGGCAGAAAACCCGTGCAGTGGGGACTGCTGCACGGGTTTTCCCATAGAGCACAATTGTGCTAATTTTCGGCCGGTTTTTCAGGCGGTCTGAAAAACCGCAAACCGGCTGAAAAACCGTCCGAAAACCCGTGCTGTGGGGACATGCACTTAGTGTACGTCCACACAGCATGTTTTTTTTCATTGGATTTTAAAACAGTTTGCAGATTGAAGACCGATAAGCAACCATCACCCTAGACTTTAATAGAAAATCTGCCCAGTGGTCTACACTGAATGGATTTTCACACCACCGGCGTTCCAAAAAACTTGGGACATGCACAATCTTCCGTCTGATTTTTGGGTGGATGGTGTGCTAGTCAATGTTTAAGAGGGACGAGCGAATCCGCAACCCGCAGACAGAACCGTCCCCCAAAACCATTGAAGAGATAAAATACCGGTCGGATTCGTTTAATCCTTTTACACTTGCCGTGTGCCTGTACTCTTAAGCTATGTTCACACGGTGTAATTGCGGGGTGTAAGTTCAGGAGCCCGCACGAGCTCCCACGGGGCGGGGGGGCCGGCAGCCCACCGGCCCCATAGACACTCATTACTAGCGCCGCGTATTTGCCGCTAGTAATCGACATGTCACTTATCTCCCCGCTCATCATATTGTCCGAGCAGGGAGAGGAGATGTAATCTATAGTTCTCTATGAGAACTGTGGATTACCGTAATGACTGGGCCGTATTTCACCCCGTATTTCGCGCCGTACTGCTCTAAATACGGGGTGAAATACGGCCCAGTGTAAGCCATGTGAAAATAGCCTTAGCACTTCATTTTGAAAGCACTCTTACTTTGCTGCAGTTTTTCCACATAGACCTAAAACTTTTGCCCAGCATTGTATAAATGCAGTCTTATTTGCAACTAAATGGATTTGCTGTCCAGAAAATATGGAAAATAGGATCAATGATATGACCCTGTGGATGCTATAACTAGATCTATTCATTGGTCCCTCAAATAACAATGATCTCCAAACACAATCTTATCACCAAATAATGGACTTTTGCAGAACACTATCTTAAAAACACACAGTTTCGTAGACGCTGCTGATCTGCGGCCCATGTGATTGACTGGAAGATCCCACCAATTATTATGAACATTTTACCTGTAAAATATCTGAATTAGTAAAGTGCAAGCAGTGAGTGGTGATCTAGTAGCGCCAGGCTACACTATAGTACTACACGTTCTTTACTACTCTTTACATGTGTCAGAATAAGCAGATTCTTTGGGCACCATGTGAAGGTGGCACCATTCTATTTTTTTCTGCTACTGGGTATAAAGTACATGAACCAAATAAGCTCGTATCCTCGACATAGAACGTGATTTCCAGCAGCTCTTCTTGACTGCTATACAGTACTCAGCATAAAGGAGAACTCCCCCCATTGAAAAGTAAGATTTTAATTAACATCTCACTGAACACAAAAAAAACAATTGCCAAAATTGACAAGAGTTTTTTAGAACATTTTTTACTCATAACATGAAAGGTTAATAATGTAACTTTGATTACAAAAATTCAGTTTTGCTTCAATTAGTTGATGCAAAAATAAATACACCCCACATCACAAACTAGTACACCTAGTATTTCATATGACCTCCATGAGTTTTAAGGACAGCACCAAGTGTTCTAAGCACAGGATAAACAAGTTGGGGACATATTACAACAGTAATCTTTTTTCAATCTTCAAGAACGACCTCTTTTAGAGCCTGGATGCTGGATGGAAAGTGATGCTCAACTTGTCTATTTAGAATTTCCCACAGGTGTTTGATTAGGATCAGATCTGGAGACATACTTGGCCACTGAATCACTTTCACCCTGTTGTTGTTCTTCAAAAAAAAACAGCAACAGCGGCCTTAGCAGGGGCGTAGCTATAGGGGGTGCAGAGGTAGAAGTCGCAACCAGGCCCTGCAGCCTGAGGGGGCCCCAAAAGTTCCTCTGCCACATAAGGCGATACCAGTATTGTAAATGGCACATGGTGACTGGGGGCCCATTTCACTTTTTGCACTATGGCCCAGGGGCTTCAAGTTACGCCTCTGGGCATTAGATATGTATTTTGGATCATTTGTCATGTTGGAAAAGTGCATGACAACCAAGGGCACAGAGAACATCACTTTCCATCCAGCATCCAGGCTCTAAAAGAGGTCACAGCATCTTCTTTTTCAATATAGAGCAGTACATCTGTAAATTCACAATATCCTCAATGAAACGTAGCTCTCAGACACCAGCAGCACTCGTGCAACCCTACATGAGGACACTACCACCAAATTATTTTTTGTCCTCCTCACCTTTGCAACTTCTGTTTAAAGCCATCAGTTCCAAAAACATATCAAGGTCTCAACACTCCAGAGTATAGAGTCCCAGGATAATTTTTTTTTTTTTTTAAAGAACAGAGTACTTAAACTGTATGACATAGCAAAGGTGAAATATGTGAAATATGGTGGTGGGAGTTTCCTTATGTGGTGGGTGGGAAAAGAGCGGGTGAATGCCTTTGGTGAGCTGAACCCAAACACACGAGGAATTCTGAAGAGACAGTTAGATATCACTTTCCATTTTAGCATCCAGGCTCAAAAAGAGGTCTTTCTCTTAAAGGGAAAAGGAACTGTACATGTTGCATATAAAAACCAACTTGTTTATTCAACACCTAGAAAAATTGGTGGTGTCCTTAAAAATCATGGAGGTTAAACAAAATTACTAAATGCAGTAGTTTTTAAAACGTGGGGTGTGTTTATTTTTGAAATCAACTAATTGAGTAAAACTGAGGATTTGGTTACCGAAGTTTTATTATTAACCTTCTTTCTGTTCTGGATTAAAAAAAATGTTCTAGAAACTCAGTCTTGTCAAAATTTTTGGCATTTGTGTTCAGTGAAAATTATTGATAAAAATCTTACTTTTCAAAGTGGGTGTACTCATTTATGCTGAGCACTGTATATAAGGAATATCTGTATTAGTTAACCACTTCATACTTTCTCTTTTTTGCTTTTTTGCAGAGTGACATTTGGGGGCTTTGGAAGAATTATGTTTTCCAACATCAAATGGTCGTCCCAGATAGGGCGTTTCAAAAAAGATGGTACGGACTATTTTTTTAATAGCACAAAATCTTTATGACCTCTCTCAAGGCAGGAGAAGCACTCAATTTTCAAAGGCTTCCCTTCCTTTTGTGTCTTGTCCTGTCCATTGTTATATATCCCGGTTTATAAATGTAGTTGAAACCTTTTTTTTTTTTATTTGTCATCCATAACAATGTTTGTAATCGGAAATCCTTGGAAGCAAGCAGTAGTTGCCTAATCTATGTTACATAGCCCATCTGACCTAACTAAAAAACGGTTCTCAAACTTAGTTTCCTACAAAAAAGGGAACATCTCTCCTATGGAGAGAAACCAGTTAAGGTGTGTAGTGTTTTGATTGCCTTTTAGCCCACACAAGCATCTGCATATCACAAGGCATTAGGGGAAAGGAGCTGGAAAGCTCACTGCGCCCCTATGGTTTGTAACAAATCCTCAATTTACTTCTGATTCACTGAATCTTTGAGAACAAAAAGGGAATAATTGTCAAACCAATATTTCTTTATCTACATACGCCGTTTCGGGGTTTGCCCCTCATCAGTGAGAGCAGAGCGATATTGGCCTTTTACTGGTGGGAGGCAAAGAGTGGCTGAGAGAAGGGGAACATCTCTCCTTATGGAGAGCACCAGTTAAGGTGTGTAGTGTTTTTGATTGCCTTTTAGCCCACTACTAAGCATCTGCATATCACAAGGCATTAAAGGATCCCACAAAGACCAAAGAATTGTCTATATTGATCTTTGACATAAAGTAATAGTAATTAAGATTGATGTAGCACAGTTTGATGATGGATCAATTTTGGAAAATATTTCTCTGCTTTCAACTTTATTAAAATTTTGTAAACTAACTTGCTATTGTTTGAAAAACTTTAATAAACACCCAGTTAAAAAAAAAAGATGGTACAAAATTATAACAGTATTCATAAGGCAGTGTTCACACGGCTTATTCAAGCCGTAATTGCGGGACGGATTTAGCCCCAGTTACACTTGAATAAGGGGGGCGGGGGGGAGCTGCCCGCCAGCCCCATAGACATTGCATTATTCATGGCACGTAAAGCGCCGTAAATAATGTTTCATGTCACTTTCTCCCCCCGCGGCGGATTTGCCAGCGGGAGAGCGACGGAATTCCACGTTCTCTATGGAACTGTGGATTTCGTAATGAGAGGGACGGATTGGAGCCGTACTGCAGCGCAAATGCGGTGCGCAGTACGGCTCCAATCCGCGGCCAAATAGGCCGTGTGAACGAGGCCAACAAAACATAAACTTGGATTGTTGGTGTCTTTTCAGGTTATAGATTTGTTATCTATACACTACAAATGTGTAATATGACTAAGCCATTTTGGGTTTTGATTTTCAGTCAGTGGCCATTTACCACAGGTACCAGATTTTCGACTCAACCCTGTATTGAATGTTAAGGACCACTGTACTGGCCATAATTCTAAGCATTTAAGAGTCTAATCCACCCTCTCAGGCTTCAAAAACACAGTATAGGACAAAAAAAGTCAACCCGGTTTTTGTCAGGTTTTGTGCAAAAACCGCCAGTCCGTTTTTCACTTTTTTACCATCGGCCCATACAATTGAATGCGAAACCGACGGCAAAACGCCGGGGGATTTAGCAACATTTTCTAAATCCGCTGTGAATAATGGATTAAAAACTGAAAATCTGCAAAAAAAAAAATAGATAAATAAAAAAAAAATGAATTTTGAAATTTCACCTCCACTTGGCTTTAATTTCCGTGAAATATCTAAAGGGGTTTTTAAAAAACTTTCTAAACACGGTTGTAAATACTTTAAGGGGTGTAGTTTCTTAGATTAAGTCATTTATGGGGGTATCTAAAAAAAAAAAAAAAAAAGTGAAAAATGACAACTACATTTCTAAGCCCCCTTATGTTGTAAAAAAAGAAAGACATTTAAAAACTAATGTCAATCTACAGTAGACATATGGTAGATTTTGAGTTGAATAACTGTCTTACACAGAAATTTTTTTAAGTTTGAAAATAGCTAATTTTTTTGATATTTTTCACACAAGGATTGTTTGGACCAAAGTGTCAAAAAGTTGCTCACAAAGTGACGCGTCAGACAACCAAAAATTCGTAAAAATATTGTTTAACTCATGTTTTTATGTTGAAGTCATTTTTTAATGACACATTCCCTGTAAGCATGCTACTATGTTTTTAGCATCCATGACTCCTGGTCCCTTTTCTATTGAATGAAGTGGTTTGACTAACACAGGTCTGGCCAGTTGCAGTGCATCCTACATGGGCTTAAGTAAAAAAAAAAAAAAAAAAAACCCAAAGGCTTAAAAATCTCGTTAACTTCATACAATGCATGGTGGTTCAGTAGTTAGCACTGTTGCCTTGCAGCACTAGGTTCAGTTACCAAGGCCAACTCTGGCATAAAGTTTATATGATGTTCTTAGGTGTGCGTTGGTTTTCAAGCTCTGTTGTGGACAAGGAGTGATGTGAATAAGGTAACAATTTGCAGAAAAAACACCGTGGAATATTTTGGTGCTCCCACATGAAGTTTATATGTTCTTCTCATGTTTGTCAACTTTCACATCAGTCTTTGTCCCTAATAGAGCTTGAAAACCAACACAATCTATGTAAAAAATTGTGGAATATGTTGACACTAAGAAAGCAGCAGTAAATAAATTGTCAAAGCTTCATGGATAATGCGTAGTAAATATTTCACGGTCCGGAATGTTAAGCAGTGTTCACACGGCGTATCGTGGCATGCACAGGTATGTGCTGCAATATGTGTTGGTTGTGCTATTAAAATTACACACTTGCAGGCAATAAGCCAAATCAGATAGCTGCCTCCTGCACTTTTTAATGTGTTATGGCACGTATACGCCTTTATCCCCTTAACGACCGCCCGCCGACTTTGGACGTCGGCTGGTACTGGTCGCTCATCTGCAAAGATGTCTGTGCTCCCTGGCGCTTAACCCAGATTGCTGCGGTTCGTGACCACAGCGTAAACAAAGGGCTTTCCCCTGCTCTGTCGGGTGATCGGGAGTCCGAGGAATGGCTGCAGTGTCAGCCCTGGGGACCTAGATTTGTCCCAGGGCTGTCTGTGTAAGAAGCCAGCGATAAGGGCACACTGTGTGCTGCCCTGATCGCTGCCTGTGTCAAACTGCCATAGATTACAATGTATTAGCCTATATGAATATGCTAATACATTACTAAGTGTATTAAAAAAAAAAAAGTGATCCCTTCATGGGATTTAAAAAAAAAGTGCAAAAAAATAAATAAAATAACTAATAAAATAAATAATTGTGCAACATTACAAAAAGAAAATACGCAATTAGGAAATCCACACACCTTAATAACCTGTAGATTTAAAATAAAACAATTAAGTGTAAAATGTAATGGTGTAAAAAAAAAAAAAATAAAAATTAAAACAATTCGCAAAATTTATAATGAACTTAAACTTTCCCCCAAAAAGTAGAAGTTGTCCCGAAAAAAGGCCTCTTACAACTGCATCATTAAAAAAATAAATTTACAATGCTGAAACGAAGGAAAAAAACTAAAAAAGGGCGGGTCATAAAAGGGGTTTTATCGTTTTCTCATTCATGGCAGTTTTTTGGGACTTTTTCTAAGGAAACTTTTGAAAGGGAGGGGGTTTTTTGCCTCCCAGCAGGGAGTTTTTCATCTGAATTCATGGCACCTTTGTGGCGTTCGCTTCGGGGTTGAGGGGGGGGGGAGGGGGGCGGGGGGAGAGATTCTCAGCTTTTCATTCCAAAATTCCCTTTTCTAGACAGTAAGTACCCATAGTGTTTCTATATTTCTCACTTCCACTACTTTGTAACTAAATTGGCATTTTACTTTTAGGGTAGAGAGAAAAAAATCACTATCTTTCCCACTCACACAGATATATATCCCGCAGATTATTACATCTGACCTTACAGATCTGCAGAACAAAAATATAAAACTATCGTTTGGTTTAAGGCTGCACAAATCTCTCCTGGGGTGCGGCCCTTGCTGCTGTCAGTGAACGCAGCAAACCCCGCACTGCATACGTCGACCGATTGCTGTCATTGAACGCAGCAAACCCCGCACATGTGAATGCATTCTCTCTCTCATCCCTGTGTTCCCGAATACGACCAGGGGCAGCACCTGGGCGGAACGCATCTCCGTGCACACGTCGCTGTTCCCTCCCATACACTCCCCTCAAGCGCGTTCCCAAATACGACCTGGGCGGAACGCATCTCCGTGCACACACGTCCCTGTTCCCTCCCATACACTCCCCTCATGCGCGTTCCCAAATACGACCTGGGCGGAACCCGACCGGAGCTCTCTCTCACTTCCAAGAATTAAACGGCCTATTCTCTTAAACCATAGCACTTTTCTTATGGTAACCAAGGGCCTACAAGCTTAGATTTTTCATCCCTACCTGTTGAACTATGATCTTTGAAATGAGAAAAGCCCTTTAAACTACTTAAGCATTTGGCTTAGGGGGTTAAAATATGCACAATGTGATTGATGCCACGTATGTTACATTAAAAATTCTATAACAGGTGTATTGAACATGGTCTGTGGTGGCACGTATTTTGGCAAAATTACACCTGAACTCCGCACAAAAGTCCTAAAAATGCTGTGCGAACACCCCCTTCGAGACCTACCCATTTATCTCGCATTTGTTAGTGTTCCCGTTATTACATCTACTTATGAAGGATATAAAATCCTTCTGCCCCTAATTTGCTTGTTACAGCATATATAGATAAGAGAATCCAATCTTCCGTTTAGGTCCTCGAAACCACAGTCTTTATGTAGACATCTCACATAAGGTTTTTTTTATTGCCACAACTGATAAATTCATTATATGTGAAAAAAAACATTGCAGATCTGGGACATTTGGCTCAGCAAAAATTAAATCCTTTACTCTTAAAATTTTGTTGTGCTACAAATATAAAAAAAATATGCCAAGATATGCCAGAAAAAGTCCAATATGCCATTTATTGAGGAACTCGTAGATGTTTGGAGCATTTCAACTGACAGTCCGGTGAAAGGCATACATCTTTTCCCTTTTGAACAGTGGTGAATGCGGGCATCTGAATTGGCTGCTTTTGGCTGTTGGATGGGCTGAAATAATGGTTTCTTTCGAAGTTCCGCCATCATTTTAATAGTTGGCAGAAGCTGGTTTCTTTTGATGATCTGCAGAGCCAGCTGGGTGTTGCCTAAAAGACACAAAAGAATGGTACGTATGGTTGTATTCAATTCAGAAGCAGCTATAACAATACAGTTATAATTACCCCAGGATACAATATTTTCAACACAATGGTCTTTTCTTGGAAATTGTATGCTGAATGTCGTTTCAACATACAGTGTCACACTGATCTGCGGTACAGGTGACTGACTGGACGATTCAGCTGATTATCATGAACATTTTACTTGTATAATATCTGCATTAATAAAGTGCATGCGGTGATTGGCGGTCTAAAGTTTCTTTTTTTTTTCTGGTACATTATAAGGTACATGAACCAAAAAAGCTCCTATCCTCATAATGTAAAGTGATTTCCAGCAGCTTTTTCTGGCTGTTAGATAGGACTTGTTTATTCTGTACAAGTTTTCTGCATAGTTTTTTTTAACCCCTTACCGCCGGAGCGAGTTTTGGACTCTCTGACAGAGACCCATTTTTTAAATCTGTCATGTGTGACACTTTATGTGAGAATAACTTTTTGATACTTTAACCTATCCATGTGATTCAGAGATTGTTTTCTCGTGACACATTGTGCTTCAAGATAGTAAGAAATTTTGGTCCAAAAAATGATTATTTATTTGTGAAAAATTATCAAATTATCGTGAAAAATTTTGAATTCAACACCCCTCAGGGATCTCATCTAAGAGTGTATTTTGCATTTTGGGCGCACAGGTGTTCCGTAGTTTTGTTTTTTAGCATTGGGCCATGGAAATGGAGGGGGGAAACGCAGTTCCACCATTGTTTTTGGGCTTCTTTTTTACAGTATTCGCCATACGGGATAGATGACGGGGATAACTTTACTATGGGGTCGGTAACAATTACAATGATATTTAAAATTTTATATAGTTTATTTTTTTATTACTTTTACACAATAGAAGCCCATTTTATAAAAAGTTGCGTTTATGTTGTCCTGTTCTGCAGCCATAGCTTTCCCTTTAAATTTTTTGCATATGGAGCTGATTGTGGGCTTTTTTTTTTACGAGATGAGTTGATGTTTTTTATTGGTACCATTACGGGGCAATTTGATGCTTTGTCACTTTTTTTTAAGGTTTTTTTGAGGATTTTGTACAAAATACAGCAAACCTGGTAGTGTTTTTTTATTTTTATTTTTTACAGGGTCATG
>JAODAL010018976.1:0-73267 GCA_025379985.1 Phyllomedusa bahiana | reverse complement strand
TATTTGGGCACCTACTGCGTCCGCCCGCTGATGCTGTTCCACCGTGATTTTTGGGGAAACGGAACAGATCAACAGATGTCCCATTGATCATCGCAAGGTCCCATTTCCTCATTTTACCTCATTTGGGGGTGGGGTAAAAAATGCGTTTTGTTTTTACGGGGACCAGGGGGGTGGCCCCTAGAACTTTTTCCCATTTGATGGGCCTTAATGCAGGATCATTTGGGAAAAGGGAGAACCCCAACACCATGGGGAAGATGGACCCTTATTTCCCAAGCCCCTTGTCGGGGGCACTACAAACTGATTTTCCTCATCTTCCCTCCGCCTAAAATTTCGCGCCAACCTCTTTCCAAGGCAGGGACGTCGTAATGGGTGTCAAAGGAAACCTCCCCCTCCTCCCTGCCTCCCGCACACTTAAACACACCCCTGATTTTCCAAATATCAGCCTAGACTAGCGCCACCTTGCACTAGCTCGACCCCAACCACTCCCTAAGAAGACCATAAAGTAAACGTGGGGCCGGGGTTTTTGGAGGGGAAAAAGGCCCCGGGTTTTCCCACTTATCCTCCCCTCCCCCCCTCGTGGGGGGCCCTGTTGTTTCAATTTCCAACGATCGTTCCAAATAAGACCCACAGCTCTCTGAAAAGGTTTTTTCCCACTGCCTTTTGGGGTGGCTTTTTAAAAACTGAAAGGGATAGTGCAAGCTTTTTCCCTGCCTCCATCTCGATACTCAAACCCCGGGTCCCACCGCTGTTTGTCGGCCATGTGTCACTTCTACTCGTAATGGATTGCCGCTGCCACAACGGGAGCATGTGAGTGGGGAATTCCACTGTTGCCACGAAAACAATGAACGGTTGACGGGAGGCCGCGCTATGCTCAACCAGCCGGCGGGTAAGCAGGGTCGAATGGCGGAATGCAACTCAACCTCGACCTTTCTTCACGGGCATCCAGACCCGGACTCTTTAGAAATTTCTGGAACAAGGTTCAGACATTGCCAGGAAAGGGGAGTGCTCCACCTCCGATTTTAAGGGGCGGCCAGCAGATTTCCCCGTTTTCGCCACCACCTTGCCTGGCAAAAAGGTTTTGGGGCACCCACCATGCCGCTCGTTGCGGAAGCCGTCCACAGTCCTGATTTTGGTGTGGACGTCCCCAAAGACTTTAAATTTTCAACAGGGCCGGGTTTCTTGCATGTGATGCCACCAAAGGGGGAACTTGGGGGAAGAACCGCACCATCCCTGCTTTTGAAAGGTCCCGGCCTGAACCCCCGGGCACCCCAGAATATCCACCCAGTTACCCAGTGAGCTTTACAAGATTAAAAGGCCTTGGGGCCCCTACTAGTCCTGTGTCGGGGGGAGATGGGCTTTTCCGGGCCCCAGATCAGACAAAGCGCTTTAAATTTAATGACACGGGGCCCAAGGGCCAGGGACGGGGTTTTCGGCAAAAAATCTTGCCGGCACGTATTGGGGGCAGGCAAGGGGCCATGAAAAGGGGGAAACCCCCATCTGTGTCCCCCAAGGGGAAAGGCAACATTTCCAAAGGGCCAAAAGCCTGGAAATTTCCGACATTCAGTTTTTTGGGGTTTTTGGAGGGTTTGGGGTTAAAGTTTTTTCTTCTGCCCCCAAACCGGGAAACAAAAGGGGCGGGCTGCTAGACTGGCCCTTAGGGCGTGCAGGTCGTAAAACGGCGGAAGGAAAAGGGGGGTAGGGGGGTCCCCTGGTGGGGCTGGGGGTACTGGGGCCCGACGGGGGAGGCTGAAGCGGGGGCGATCCCTGATATGACTCTGAGGACATGGGCATGGGGAACGTTTGGTTTGGTGGCGGGGGAGGAGGCAGAACAGAGGGTGTAAACAGGGGTTGGAGGCCCGGCGCCCGGTCTGGCCAAGTTTTTCCTCCATTTAAAACTAAAAGCATTCGCTGCATGTGATAGACTTTGTTGGTGGGGGGTTAAAACCAAAAAAGGGTTCTTTCCCTACTTATGGGGTTTAGGGGCAAAGACGGCATTTTCCCATCGCGGGGGAATCAGGGGGTTTGCTCAAAAAAGGGCCCCCGGCTTGAGGGGTTTCCCTGGCCCTTTTTTGAGGGCGATAAGGGGAGGAGGGGGGTTTTTGCACTGCCCCAGGGCCCGGGCAGAAAAAATATCAGCAGACTTCTTGCGACCCCCCTCCCCCTTTTTTGAGGGGGAAACCCAAATCTGACCCTACCCCCATCGAAATTCCCCCCGTCCTCCAGTGATGAAGCGTTCGCAAGAAAAATTCTGCTGAAAAAAACCAGGGTTGGACCCCAAATTTCCCTTCATAAACATCATCAACACGGGTTTGACTTTGGTCGTCCTGCCATTTCTGCATCCGGAGCGCGGGCTAAAAGGGCAAGAGGGATTTCAAGGCGTCCGGGACCCCCCGGGGATTTTGGGCCGCTTTAGGTTTTCCTTCTCCTCCTCTGATGGCATCATAACGGGCGTCAGAGCAAGAAAATAAAACCCTTTTTGGGCCCATAAATTTTTTCCCATCCCTTCTGACCCCAACCGCTTTTTGTCATCAAAGGGGCTTCAAAAAATGGAAAACCCACAGGGGTTTGGGAACACGAGTTTACTTTTGGGCTGTTTTCATGTTGGACGGTTTGCGGGTTTTGCTGAGACGACTTTTTGGTGCCGTGACGGTAGGAACGGGGAAAGGTAAACTGCTGATGCGGGTTTCTTTAAACCCAACTGAAGGCCCAATTTGGCGACGCTTTCGTTATTTGAGTTTCCCACGGGGCCCTTTTGACCCGGGGCGATACAGGCCTGACAGTCCTCCCAACTGACTACCCGGGTTTGGAAACGTGTTTGGCCAGCACTGGAAGGAGCCCCTTCCTCTCGAACCACTATTCCTTTTTCCTAACCCCCCTTTTTGGGCTGGGCTTACCACCTAAATTTTCCCGGCCCGTTTTCCCAAAAATAAAAAAATTTTTTGAAGGTATGGAAAGTTTTTGGAAAGTCCCTTATTAAAAGACGGCAAATCACAGCTTTTTCTAAAATCCCCCCAAATCAAAACAAAATTTGCTGTATTCAAAGTTAACTGCAAAAAAAGATCAACAAACCCGGCCGGGCGCCAAAGGAAAAAACCGTATCTGAAAATGTATTCGGAAATAAGAGGTATTTTTTCACCTATAAATTTCACCGTGGTGACAAACAAAATTGCTGAATTCAAATTTAACCTTAAAATAAATCTTTTCAAAAAAGTTTGGCCTGCCCAAAGTGGAAAAAAAACGTATCGAAATGTATTGGGATAATAAAAGGTATTTTTTGGCACCTATAAATTCACCTGTGGTGACTACAAAATTGCTGTTTTCAAATTTCACTGCAAAGTAGATCTATCAACAAAGCTGGCCTGCGCCAAAGTGAAAAAACACGTATCTGAAATGTATTGGATAATAAAAGGAAATTTTTGGCACCTTTCAATTCACTTGTGGTGACTACAAAATTGCAGTTTTCACATTTAAGTGCAAGGTGGCTCTATCAACAAATCTGGACTGGGCAAAGTGCAAAAAACACGTATCTGAAAATGTATTCAATAAAAAAAAGGTATTTTTTGGCCCCTATCAATTCACCTGTGGTAACTACACAATTGCTGGATTCAAATTAACGCAAGGTGGCTCTATCAACAAATCTGGACGGGGCAAAAGTGAAAAAACACGTATCTGTAATGTTTTCGGATAATAAAAGGTATTTTTTGGCACCTATCTTTACCTGGGGTACTACAAATTGCGGGATTCAAATTAACTGCAAGGTGGTTATCAACAAAGGGGGAAATGGGCAAAATTGAAAAAACACCTATCTGAAATGTATCAAATATTAAAGGGATTTTTGCACCAAACAACCGGGTTCTAGACTTTCCCAAAAGTTAGCTGCCTAAAATTTTCTAAAAATTTAAAAAGCAATTGGGAATTCACACAAAAGGTAAATTTTAATTAGTATTCTTTATAGAGCTTGTCTGTGTTCGCCCGCGGGGGCCCACCCTCCCTCCCCCGTGACTTTACAGCGGTAGATGCTCCTTTAAAAAATTCTCTACCTAACTACATAAAATCTTCCAATCTCTAATCTAACTAAGTTTTTAAAGATCACAGCTAACAGTAGAGTTTTTTCTGTGAAGAAATAGAATAATTTCGCTGAGCTGTTTGGCCACAGGCAGAGTGCACGTCCTACTGGTCTGAGACGCTGAGAGACACTGAGGCTGAACAGGAAGGGCTGTTCTATGTAAATCGAGGTCATGTGATTTTTCAGCCAATCGCAACCATACACATCCCAGTCATGACGTCGCACACCACATCTACCCCGTACTGAATGTTGCTGGCCGCCAAAATGACAAGAAGCGCCGAAAATTTGGGGCGATCTTAATAGATGATGCACGATTTTAACCTAAATTATCGCATGATCTAAAAATTTCGATCAACATAAAAACTGTGCCGATTACAACTTTGTCGATAATAATCGCTCAACACTAATCGTCTTGATAATTGCCGATATCGACTATCGACCCGATGACGATAGTCGACGTAATCGCTCATCACTAGTTCTGGATGGCAGCATGACCCTTAAACCTGTCTGAACCACAGATTAAAAAGTGCCTGAAAAAGGAGTCTTTCAACCACCATTTTAGTTGAACTGTACATAGACTATCCCTGTCCCGGACCGCAGCATGACCCTTAAATCTACATGACTCACAGATTAAAAAGTCTAGGCAAAAGGAGTCTTTAAACCACCATTTTAGTTGTACTGGACATTGACTATTCCTGTTCTGGACCGCAGCATGACCCTCAAATCGGCATGCCGGAAGAAAGTAATCTTTGAAGCAGTATTTTAGTGAAATGGACATTGACTATTCTTATCCTGTAACACAGCATGACCCAAATACCCACACAGGTGCTCTTATGAATCATCAGCAGAAAATTGAAATAAACTATATTAAAAACAACTAGATTTCCAATACTGCTGCGGCGAGAGGTACTTGCCATTCTACTGATGACATTGTTCCACCGTGACATTAGAATGTGAAGCAAACGAAACAGATGTCCCCAGTAGGTCAATGAGGCCTGTCTGAAAATCCTGCATTCTACTGTCAAGTGGCTTGAAGGAAATTACTAATCAAGGCCACTGTTGACAATTGTGAAGAACAAATGTATGTTAAAAATCACTTTCTTTACAATAGGACCTGTAGTATAGCTGTATTTCACAGCAACATGCCCCCAAAAATTCAAAACATGACCCTTTAGCCACTCTTGACAATTTTGAAGAACAAATGTCTGTTAGAAACCACATTTTTTAAAATAGGACCTGTAGTATAGCTGTATTTCACAGCAGTATGACCCAAAAAAATTATAAAAATGACTTCTCAGCCACTGTTAAAAATTGTGAGGGAGAAATGGCACTTAGAAGCCACATTTCTGTTCCAAAGGACCTTGATTATAGCTGTATCTCACAGCACCAAGACCCCAAAACCATTGACAATGTGAAAAATTTTGTTGAAGAAGTGAGTAAATGGAATACGTTTTTTTCATGAAACCGTGTACAATTGGTGTCTTTTACAGTCTCCTCACCGCAATACCAGCAAAATGGCCTTTTGGGAACTGAGAATAAAAATTGCAGTAAGAAATGATCATTTAAAAAAAAAAAAAAAAACTTTCAAGAGGGCCATTTTTGTTTGAAGAGGAATGTGAAGGAGACCGGCAACTAATCTGTGAACTTGGCAATTGGGGCCACAACATCATCAGAGATCCACTCCTGATTCAATTTGATTAAAGTCAAATGATCCACATTATCAGTGGAAAGCAGGATGCGTTTGTCTGTAATGACTCCTCCAGCTGTGCTGAAGGTCCACTCACATATGATGCTGGCTGCTTGGCAGGACAAAAACTCTATGGCGTTGCGAGCAAGCTCGGGCCATTCATCCATTTTGGATACCCAAAAGTCGACTGGGTCCGGAAAAAATATCCAAAAACATCGGTGTTGAGACGCAGATAGTCGTGCACCATGATCTTAAGCCAATCTCTGTGTGTTGTATGTGTGCCCTGCATTACATGCATTGGTTAGGTGGTAAATAAGGATTGCCAGAGGTCACCCATTAGGCTTCTGTCACAATGCCTGCTGCTGCTACTGCGGCTACCTGGCACTCTACTGCTGTCACGTTGCTGACGTTGTTCCACCGTAACATTTGAAGAACGTGAAGCAGACCAACAGATGTCCCAGTTGAAAAATCTCACGGTCCCAACCCTGCATTTTACTCCTTTTGGGGGTGGGTAAGGAAAGTCTAAATTTTTTGTTTTGAAACCGGGGGATCGGGGGGGGGTGGCCACCCAAACTGTTTTTCTTTTTGAGGCCCTTAATGAGAGGATCATTTGGGGGAATGGAGCCTTTTTCCCCAACCCTCGGGGTTGGGGGCACTAGCAAACTATCTTCCTCATTTTCCTCCTCCCCTCAATCGTGCCAACCCTTTCCAAGGCAGGGACATCGGTAACGTGGGTGTCCGGGAACCTTCCCTCCCCCTCCCTTCCTCTGCCTCGTTTCAACACACCCTGATTTGCCTCAATGCTGTACCAGAGCTGAGGGCCCCCTTGCACACCCCTAATGCCAACCACGCCTAATGAAGACCAATAATTGTGAAACTGTCGGCCTTCTGGAACGAGGAGAAAAAGGGGTCTGGTTCGCATCTTTTGTCCGTCTCCTCCTCCGCGCGGGGACCTGCTTTTTCAGAGTGCCAACGATTGTTCCAGAACTAAGAACCACAATCCAAAGCTGGCAAGGGTATTTTCCCATGACCATTTTTTTGGGGGCTTCTTCAAAACGGCAAGGGTGGTGCAGAGCTCTTTTAAACCGCCCCACTCTCGGTGGCTCAACACTACGAGGGCCGCCCGCTGCGCCCGCCTGTCCCCTTTTTTACTGCGAATGGGGATTTTCGCGCTGCCACAATCGCTGGGGCATGTGGGGGGAGAATTCCACGTTTTGCCTCGCAACAATGGGGCGTTTTATGGGAGGCCCAGCGTCTGTAAGACAAGCCGGGGTGAAGAAGGGTTCGAACGGCGGGAAATGTACTCAACCTCAGCCTTCCCCACAGGGATTTCCCAAATCGGTAGCGCTTTAGAAATTTCTGGAGACAGGTTCGATTTTGGGCCCGGAAGGGGTGGCTCCACCTACCGATCTTAAGGGTGGCCAGGAGATTTCCCATTATCCACACCACCTTTTCCTGCACAAGGTTCTTTTCACCCACCACGCCGGGTCCCCCTTTCAAGAACTGTCCCAGCTCCCGACCTTGGTTTAAAGTCCCCCCAAAACAATTTTTCAACATGGCCCGTTTCTTTTTGCAAGTGATGCTACCATGGACCTTGGGGGAAAGAACCCTGCACCATCCCTGCGGTTTTGAAGAGCGCGGGCCCTGAAGCCACCGTCACCCCCCGAGACATCCCCCAGCTCACCCCTGAGCTGTACAAGATATACACCTTGGGGCCCTGCTTTCTAGTATTGGGGTGAGATGGACTTTGCCGGACACAGAAACAGACAACGGGTTAGATTTTAGATGACACGGGGGTGGCCAGGGGGAGGGACGGTTTTACTGGCAAAAAATGCCTGCTCGCTTTGGTATTGGGGCAGGCAAAGCCGACTGGTGGAACCCACGTTCCACCAGACGGAAAGGGGAACATTTCCAAGGGCCAAAAAACCGGGAATGCCGACATTCAGACTTTTTGGGTTTTGGGAATGGTTTGGTTAAAGTGTTCTTCTCTCCAAACCCGGTAGCAAAAGGCTGGCTGCTAGACGGCCACTGACTGCGTGCAGGCAAACTGGTGGAAGGGGGGGGGGAAGGGGTAGGCTGTGTCTCTGGTGGGGTGGCCCGGGGGTGGAGGCTGAAGCGGAGGCTAATCCTTGATCATGACACAGAGACATGGGCAGCTGAGGAACGCTTGATCATGGAAGTGGCGGGGGACGAGGAGGCAGAGACAGAGAGTGTGACAGTAGTTGGAAGCCCGGGATCTGTGTGGCCTATTTTTCGCCAAGTGTTCCCTCTATGTCAACTCATGCGTTCGCTGCATGTGACTAGACATTTAGGTGGTGGTTAAACACCAAAGATCTTCCCTCTACTGATGCGTTTACCAAAGATGGCATAGACATCGCTGGGTGAATCAGAGGCTTGATCGAAAAAAGCCCAGCTTGAGAGGTCCTGGACCATTTCGACGACGTTAAGCGGAGCGGGTTTCCGCTATCCTGGCTGGCGGAATAATCTCAGCGGATTTGGGGAGAACCGCCTCTCCCTTTTGGGGCGGGACCCGTACTACACTACCCCATCATCTTCCTCCATATTCATGATGTATGCTCGCAAGCAAATTCTGCTGAAAAGACAAACTTTTGGTTTCTGCAATGTCGTCATCATCATCATACAAAAACCAGGTACTTCCTGCCCTGACATTCTGCATCCTGGAGCTGCGGGCTACAAGCAACAGGCACTGCAGGGCGTTGCCAACCGCCCGGGATTTTTGCCGATACACCGGCTTCATTCTCCTCTTTTGATAGCATCAGCGATTTGGCGTCAGAGCAGACAAAATCATCCTCTTTGGCCTCTTGATCTTTTGAAATGCTTTCTGACCCCAACCGCATTTTGTCATCAAAGAGGTCTTCAGAAAATGGATTATCCACAGTGGTGGGTACATGAGTTGAAATTTGGGCTGCCTTCTCTTCATGTTGGACGGATGCTGCTGATGATGATGACGACATTTTTGGCCGTGAGTGGGAGGACGAGGAGGTAAGACTGCTGGATGCAGGTTGCACTAACCACTGAAGAACAGATTGGCGACACTGTTCGTTACTGAGATTCACAGGGCACCGACCCAGCGATGACAGGCCTGACGGTCCTGCAACCGACGATCCGCTGGCTTGGGTGTTGTCACCAGCACTGGAAGGAGCACTGTTGTAGCTTAATAAAGCTTTTTAGATGTTGATCGGGTTTTCAAATTAAAAAGCAGTTGAAGGTAAAAAAAATATCCAGGATTTATTCGAATGCAAGCATTGGAGACACACACAGCATATTACATTGCATATACAGGATGTCTGCCCCCCAATCCCATTATTTCCTGACTTTTTATAACGTTCCTCCTTCTGCAAGAATACATGTGCCAATCAGTATTTACTTGAAAAAAACTATCTAATTTCCTATCCGTTGGTTTTAAAGTTTACATTTAAATATGGACCCACATCTTACTGAGTCTATTGAAACAAAGAAACCTTGTTGATTCAATAGGGCTATACCTCCAGACCATATGTTTCCAATTATTGGAGGAGGGGGTGGGGGCATGTCTATTAACATTCCAAAGACCTGAGTGTTTCAAACTTTGATGAAAAGCACACAAAGAATATATACAAATCATATCAATATAAAACTATAGATATTACCCTCACAAGCACCTTCTCTCGTACCTCTACCTCCATGTCCTACACCCCTCTTTGCTCGCTTACCACCTGCAGTTTGCTCCATGTTCAGAAATATAAAAATGTAAAAGTTATGGTAGAGTTTTTGACAGTCTCTTATTGAAAAACGGCAAATCATAGCTATTCTTAAATCCCTCTAATTTCCAACAGCCAACCAGGATTAGAAACAGAATTGTTTCTATCAAATATCTGTGAAATGCGGTCTGGTGGAAGAACCGTAACACAAAATCAACAGTGTTCTTCCTTAAATCCCTGAGATTTACAACTAGGCCTAGCAGTTGATAGTTTTCAACAAACTATCGTACAAATGCACGATTAGCGCCAAACTGAGACGCAATGAGTGAAATAGAAGTATTAAAAAGTTATATGGATGACATATAGTGGTTTTGCCACCACTGACAACAGGCGTAATTTACTTCAAAATATGTATAAAACAATATGCGTACAACTGACTTCTATGCACCAAACAAACGCATGGACTGCAATAAGAGTATTTAAGTGTTACATGGATTAATATGGCGGCCTTCGCATCACTGACAAAAGGTATAATTTACTATAAAACATGTATAAAACAATATGTGTACAACTGAGCTCTATGCGCCAAACAGACGCACGGACTGCAATAAGAGTATTTAAATGTTATATGGATTAATATGGCGGTCGACTTGTTACGCACCACTGAAACAGCGCAAGTTTGATTATTAAAATATGGTTAAATACACGCATGTATGCGAACAACTGAGCTCTTTGCAGCAAACAGACGCACGGACTGCAATAAGAGTATTTAAATGTTATATGGATTGATATGGTGGTCTTCACACCAATGACAACAGGCGCAATTTACTATAAAATATGTATAACACAATATGCATACAACTGAGCTCTATGCGCCAAACAAACGCACGGACTGCAATAAGAGTATTTAAATGTTATTTGGATTAATATAGCGGCCTTTGCACCACTGACAACAGGTGTAATTTACTATAATATATGTATAATACAATATTCGTACAACTGAGCTTCATGTGCCAAACAGATGTACGAACTGCAATAAGACTATTTAAATGTTATATGGATTAATATGGTGGCCTTCGCAACATTGACAACAGCCGCAATTTACTATAAAATATGTATAAAACAAAATGCGTACAACTGAGCTCTATGCGCCAAACAGACGCACGGACTGCAATAAGAGTATTTAAATGTTATATGGATTAATATGGGGGTCTTCAAAAAAACTCCTCACTGACAAACACAGGCGCATGATTTATACTAAAAAACTTTATGTATAAAATACAAAAATGTGTATACAACAACTGAGCTCTATGCGCCAAACAGACGCAAGGACTGCAATAAGAGTATTTAAATGTTATTTGGATTAATATGGCGGTCTTCGAACCAATAACAACAGGTGCAATTTACTATAAAATATGTATAAAACAAAATGTGTACAACTGAGCTCTATGCGCCAAACAGACGCACGGACTGCAATAAGAGTATTTAAATGTTATATGGATTAATATGGCGGTCTTCGAACCACTGACAACAGGTGCAATTTACATATAAAATATGTATAAAAAAAATTGCGTACAACTGAGCTCTATGTGCCAAACAGACGCACGGACCTGCAATAAGAGTATTTAAATGTTATATGGATTAATATGGCGGTCTTCGAACCACTTACAACAGGTGCAATTTACTATAAAATATGTATAAAACAAAATGCGTACAACTGAGCTCTATGCGCCAAACAGACGCACGGACTGCAATAAGAGTATTTAAATGTTATATGGATTAATATGGCGGTCTTCGCACCACTGACAACAGGTGCAATTTACTATAAAATATGTATAAAACAATATGTGTACAACTGAGCTCTATGCGCCAAACAGACGCACGGACTGCAATAAGAGTATTTAAATGTTATATGGATTACGCATATTGTATTATACATATATTATAGTAAGTTACACCTGTTGTCAGTGGTGCAAAGTCCACCATATTAATCCATATAACATTTAAATACTCTTATTGCAGTCCGTGAATTTGTTTGGCGCATAGAGCTCAGTTGTACGCATATTGTTTTATACATATTTTATAGTAAATATTTTATAGTAAATATGGCGGCCTTCGCACCACTGACAACAGGCGTAATTTACTATAAAATATGTATAAAACAATATGCGTACAACTGAGCTCTATGCGCCAAACAGACGCACGGACTGCAATAAGAGTATTTAATGTTATATGAATTAATATGGTGGCCTTCGCAACACTGACAACAGCCGCAATTTACTATAAAATAGATATAACACAATACGCGTACAACTGCTCTTTGCGGCAAACAGACGCACAGACTGCAATAAGAGTCTTTACATGTTATATGGATTAATATGGCTGCCTTCGCACCACTGACAACAGGTGCAATTTACTGTAAAATATGTATAAAACAATATGCGTATAACTGAGCTCTTTGCGGCAAACAGACGCACAAACTTCAATAAAACTATTGATATGCAGTGATTGCAATAGAACTGAAAAAACATGGACAATTTCACTTCCTATCAGAGGTCTGCTGACCCAAAAGTGGTAAAAAAGAATGCATTTTCAATTCATGGTCGAAGAACACACTGAGCTTCACAATATTTTCCTTCCTTTCAAAAGCCTCTCCTCCTGCCACACTCCCTCACCCCACAGCCGCCCTCCCTCCCCATGCCCCGCGGCTGCCAACACCAGAAGATATCTTTAAAACTTTCTCTAACTAAATAAGAAGTGAAATTCTCTAATCTAACTCTATTTTAAGCTATAGCTAGGTGAATGGTTTCTTGTATTAGAAGAGACTATCTCTCAGAGCTGTTAGAACAGCTATTGGTTTAAACGCAGACACGTCCTGCTGTGAAGTGGCATAGACAGAAAGTGAGCTGAACAGCTGCATGGATAAAACGAGGTCATGTGATTTTTGCAGCCAATGAGATCCATACACCACCCAGTCATGACGTCGTACATCCTCCTCTCCCCCCGTGAAGCCATGAAGAGGCTTGTGAGCTTGTGTCATGGGGCCCCATTACCAACTAATACCTCATATTTAATATTTTTCCAGTATGCCCTTTTTTATTTGCCCAACAGTGCTGGGGAGCAGAGTGTGCCAGTGTTGTGTTGGACACTTAGAAAATGCTGGGGCAGCCCGCCTGGTCTAATAGTATAGGTGTCACTAATAGGTTGTAAGCCAGCATTGTGTACCCACGTATCGAGATTTATGGCACACGTTGGGATCGCCTTATTCTATGCAAGTGTAGGACCGGCAACCACCGCCCTCATGCCCTGAGGTTGTATGAGTGATTGTTTTCTTGGTTACTTTGCATCTGTGCAATTCTCCCATGCATTATACTGCGGCTTTTCTGCATGTGATGTGATAGGTGTTAAAGTTGGTGTGCAGTTTTTCATCTTGCTCTAGCAATTAGCTGCACATGTGATCTTTTTCCCAGTCAGCATAAATGGCAAAGTTGCTAGCTACTGGGTTCATGTTTGTTCAGCCATTGAGCTGTTCACAAGCCCCAAAGAATTGGAGTGTTTTTTTTAGCTGCACTTATTGCAGCTTGTGTTATATTGTGGAGGGGAAAGGAGAGGGTTTGTTACTTTGGGCATCTGAATTCATTTGGGATATTTATCACTATATGGGCACTATATGGCAGTAATATACAATCTGCAGAGCCTGTTTACACTGTTATCTACCACTATATGTTCACTGTATGGTGGTAATATTGGTGTTTCTATACTGATCTTTATTCGGTAATAGTATAGGGATATTATTCAGTCACTGCGTGGTGGCAATTTGTGGTCGTGTTCTGGCAGTATAATCGGGTCCTTATGTAGTAGTGCTATTGGTCTTTGTATAGTGGGATTTGTTTGGTAGCAGTATGATGGTGATATGCATAATGAGTTACTTGCTGCTTGTATTATTTAGTTACTGCATGACTACAAGGATGAGTTCACATGGCATCTTGCAGCCATGTAGCAGTGATTACTGTGCGCGCCGCTACACAGCTTTTGTTTTAGACGTACCCTCTAGCTAGTACGTACTTCTAAAGCGCTGTGTGCCAGCTTCCCTCTTGGATCCCCCATTCACTTCTACTCCCTGCACAGTACACTTCGGGGAAAACTCTATCTTATTATAGCACTCAATGAGTGCTATGATATTACTGTAATTGCAGACCAAACTTCAGGCATATTTCAGCACAATTATGCCCTGAAACACGACCCGCAAAGATGCCCTGTGAACTCAGGCACCAGTAAAGGTTCATGGCTGGGCAAAAAGGGGGCCCATCCAAAAGTTTGCTATGGGGTCCAGGTTTATCTAGTTACACCCCTGACTATAATATAATATAAACCACTGGGGATACAGGAGGATTAAGCTTTGTATTTTACAGGAGGTAGGCTAGAAGCACTGTGGTAGAATGCCTACAAAGTATGCAGGCTTGGGGCGCTGTGTGGAGCAGAAGAGGAAGGTGCTGACAGTCTCTTGGACTATATATATATATATATTTATATCTATACTACCACTCTAAATATATGCACTGAAAAAGGATACACCCAACCTCGGATTGGAGGAGTGCTAGGCTCAAGCTTGATGGGACAATCATAGGGCATATGTGGTGGCAAGACCTCAGCCATCTTCTCACAGAAGATGTCTTTATAGGCATGATAATAGATGGGAAATGAAGAAATGTTTGAAGGCAAAGAGGGCAAAGACTTGAGTATGACCTTGCCAATCCAATTGCTAGCACAATACAGACCCGGTTGAAGCACCTGTCCGGTGGACCAATCAACAATCAGTGCTTGCAGACGTAACCATGGAAGACCCAGAAGCACAGGATTTAAAATTTAGGCAGCACACAAAAAGAAATTATCTTGGAATGCAGAACTTTAATAGGCAGCATGACAGGTTGTGTGATAGATTTGATGGCTTCTGCTAAGTGTCGGCTGTCCATGGAGACTACCGCCAGGGGATGGTCTAGCTGTTGAGTTGGAAGCTGAAGTTGGATAACCAGGTCTTAGAAGGTTAAGTTCGCATTTGAGCCAGAGTCTTGATATGTGGCCTTGGAGAGAGACTTCCACCGCCAGACCAGGGTGACTTTAGTCAATATCTTTGGAGAACATTTTTTCTCTTCTAGGGTCATCTCTTCTTCCAACCCTTGCTGGGAAAGTCAGACACTGCTGGACACCATGGTGTTAATTTCCTGCAGAGTCTGGCCCTGTCTCCTACTGGCAGGTGGAACCTGAGCAAACAGCAGCAGAGTTATAGCACCAAGGAGAGAGACAGAAAGCTTCATTTAGATAACCTGGCAGGAGGGACAGCCTATGGTGAATACAGTGAGTAAGTCAGAACCTGCCGACTGTGCGAGTTACTGGCATCACATTGTCAACTAGTAAAATAATTTTGAGCTTTCAGCTAGATGCGAGCTACGAGTCAATCTTAGAAAAAGAGAAGAAAGCTGTGTTCGGACAGTTTTTTCTGATACAAGTTTATGGCAGTTTAAAATATAATTTAGCACACTCATAGGGTATAGTCAGAACTTCCATAGATATAAATGTAGAAAACTGTGTAAGTGTGGCAATCTTCTTGTTCTCTGAGGCAAGCTACAGGCTCACTTAAGAGAGATTTTTACCAGATTGAAAATCCCATTTAAGGAAGGAAGTGGTAAAACCAGCATCTTTGTTTATACAATGGAGTAGGGTGTACCAATGATCATGTCCCCCATGGATTAGTACAAGGGGCACTCAATGCAATGGTAAAAAAAATAATGTTTTAAAGTATAAAACAAAATAAAAAATATTAAAAGTTTAAATCACCCCCCCCTTTGCCATTTTGTAAATAAAACAATAAAATAATAAATAAGTTACACATAATAGGGATTGCCATGTCAGTAAAATTCCTATCTATTAAAGTATAATGTCATTTATCCTGAACACTGAACACCGTAGAAAAAAAAAATTCCAAATGCCACAGTTGTGTTTTTTTTTATCTGGGTCATTTCATGTCCCCTAAAAATTGGAATAAAAAGTTATCAAAAAGTTACATGCATCACAAAATGGTGCCAATAAAAAGTAAAGTTCAGGCCACAGAAATACATCATTATTTAGGTCCAAAGGTGGAAGTACAAAGAAATTATTGGTCACAGAAATTTGCTCTGCAGCACAATTTTAAAAGAAAGAAAATGTTTGAATTTTTTATGGTATCAAAACATAATGGAAACCCTACATATTTGGTATTGCTTGAATCATATCAACCTGCAGAATGCAAATAGCACATTATTTAGACCAAAGCATGAATGCCATAAGAACAAAACCCCTGTAAACATGGCACCTGTGCATTTTATTCACTTTTCGCCCCACTTAGAATTTTTTTTTTCAGTTTCCTAGTATATTCTATGGTACGGTCAATGGCACCATTAGAAAGTTCATACTGTCCTGAACAAAAAATCCCCATATCTCTATGTAGGTGGAAAAATAAAAAAGTTATGGCTCATGGAAGGCGGGGAGGACTCATAACCATATTACTCAGAGCCATATTATTATGACAGACTGTCAGGAAGGGGTTAAATTAGGTACAGTAACTTTTAATACATGTGTCAGCATTTAGGAATGTTTCACATATAAATTAGATAGTTTTATATTATTATTGATTTCTCTAAGATGCTGGTTACATATCACTTATTATTACACCCATTTAACTTTTAAAGATGTGTAGTTAGTAAACTAGAGGTAGAAGTCAATAATCATGTATTTTTGGTTTTTAATTTACCAAAAAAATACAAATTCCCGCTAAATAAATCTTTAGGAATTATTATCCTCTTCTCTAAACATCCTGTTTAATTTTTTATCCTCTGATATAAATTATTATTCTCTTGTCAGAAGCCCAAACTACTCATTATCCCTTCTCAATCTGCTCCAGTTTAATTAATTACCAAATCCAGAAAGTGCATTTAATCAGTTAAACCCTTCCAGATCTACATGATTTAATAGAATCACACACCCAAGTAATATACTGTACTATTAATTTATTATTAAAAATGAACATAACACATAGGTCTTATTATGTAGATCCCTGTTTACAACCAGAAATAGTTATAATGTTTAATACATATTCTAAATAAAAAATGAGAGTGTACAAGGAGCTTTTTTTGTGCTAGACCATACTGATGACAATGTGGTTGGAATTATCCAGCAGGAGTGTGTTTAGGAGGTTTTCTGATCATGCATGTCATGCTGCCAAGAAAATCTCTAATCTCTAGAACCACACCTTTTATCCAAGAACCACATGATGCCAAGAAAAGCCAAGATAATGCCCCGAACAGATGCAACTGTGGGTGAGTGTTACTTTCAACCTTCTCTGTGTTCTAAGGACATAGTACATGCTCTGACTAAAATTGGTGAGTACTGTTGCATCAACTTACTTATCATTGCAACCTGGTCCTTTTCTGCTTCAATTACCATCTGGCACAGTGGGTGCTCTGAGCAAACTTTTTATTTAACACTATGTCTGGAAAAATTATGACACAATGGCTGTCAATAATATGGGGACACTATAGTGGTTCAAGTACTATATGCTGGCTCTGTTTAAGAGTAATGCGCTATGGCAGTATTGTAACTGATTATGAGCATTGTGCGCTAGATCTATTATTGGGAGACTTGCTGGCATTGTTATTGGGGAACTGTGGTTGTCTTTGATATGGCTGGACTATAACTAGGACTGTTGTGGGTTCATGCAGCACTGTATATTAGCCCTGAAAAGGATGTACTAATGCTGGCATTGTTATGGAAGTACTGAGGAACAAGGGCTTTTTAGGAACACTATGTTATAGTGACACTGTAGCTGTTATTGTTTCAAGCACTATTATCAGGGCAGAATGGTAAAATATAAAATATACGAGGTATAAAAATTACTAGAGCCTCTTTTTATTTTCAAAAGTTTGAAGACAACAATCAACAATAACCTGTCAACCAAGTCAGAGCAGACCAATATACACCATGTACTTTATATCTGTTTACTTGAAGAATGTTGCTATTGAAATTCCCTATATTATATGATCCTTATAAACCAAGGATATTACATCACTTTTCTTGCTGAATATGGGAACAGTAGGGATCCTTATCAGTGGTGTGACTGGATGTCCAACTGAATTGTGTTCTCTGGACACTTAATACAATAGCTCAGACTAAGATTAGTCCCAGGGAGTAATGAAATTGCTTCAACAATTCTCTACTCCTCCAGCCATGGTCTCCTCTAATACACTAAAAACCACCCACCACACTGGGCTACGACACTGGACAATACCTCAAGCAGAAAAGAAAGGAGCAATGAGAACGAGAAAATGTCTGATTTGGAGTCAAAATGTTGTTATTGTCTCAGGTTTGAAATTAAGGGTCTAGTTAATTTGGAGGTACAGTATTATCTGAGCCAAATGAATTTTGTAGTCTTGTCCGAGTTCTGATTCATTTTGCAGTCTGGCCTAGTGTTTGATTTATTTGGGGAAATGGTCTTCAGCAGGTTTGATTAATTGTTGGGTCTTACTGATTGCAGGGTCTGGTCTTGGGGCTGAATAGTTTTAGATTCTGTTCTGGGATCTGATTTGGGGATCTATGAGTCTTTTTAAATTGGAGTCTGATTTGCGGTTTTATTAATCTTGGGGTCTGATCTGGAGACTGAATTACTTTTAAGTTCTAATCTGAGATCTGGTCTGAGGTCTGTTTCATTTTGGGAGTCTTATCTGAGGCTTGCTTCTTGTTGTTTTCTTATCTGAAGTTTGATCAATATTTGGTCTGAATTAATATGAGTATCTGATCTGGGCACTTAACTTATACAGGTGTCTGATCTGGGGTCTAAATGTATTAAGGTTTATAGTCTGGGGTCTGAATTAATTTAAGGATCTGGTCTATGTTCTAAATGATTTCGAGGTCTGGTCTGAGGTTTGACTAATATTGTAGCCTAATTTGAGATCTAATTTATTTTTGGGCCTGATCTGAAGTCTGATACATTTTGGGCAACATGTATGAATTCGAATGCGTGTTTTTTTTTATACTTGGCGCCGACAACCCAGTTCTAAATAGATATAGAAGAGTGTAGAATACGACAGTCTGAAGATTTTTGGCGCATTACATAGAGCTTAGTGCACCAAACTTCTGTCAAAGTTCGGCGCATTACACTCTATGCCCATACAAAGTTTGGAGCATTAAGCTCTATGTAATGCGCCAAACTTTGTATGGGCAAACAGTGTAATGTGCCGAACTTTGAGAGGCATATGAGGGAAGGCGCTTCAAAGTGAATTATTGTATTCATTATATTCAGTGTATAATGTGCCTGAATGTATGAAAGTAGATTTTGTGCGATTAAAAATGGTTAGGGTTGAGCGATTACGTTGGCTATCGACATCGGTCGATGGTCGATAGTCGGCCATCATCGACAAGATATTCGATGGTCGATGATTAGTGTTGAGCGATGGCGTTGGCCATCGACATCGGTCGATGGTCGATAGTCGACCATCATCGACAATAACAGGTCGATAGTGAAATGGTCGATTATGAGCGATGACCATTAAAAGTCTATGGGAGAGCAACAACACCTTCATTCTTAACACCAAACAGGGCTGGAGAAGCTGGAATTAACATCCACAACAGTCAAATGGGTACCCTGCTTTCATTTTTAGGCAACACACTTAGGTTTTAAAAGCCACAGAAAGAAAATCACACACCATTCACTATCCCTGTCTTGTACCAACAGCATGACCCTTAAACCGCCATCACCCACAAATTAAAAAGTGCCAGAAGGCAGTATTATTTTAACCATCATTTTACTTGAACTGGACATTTAATGTCCCTGTCCTGGAACGCAGCATCAGCCCCAATCCTTCATGACCCCCAGATTTATAAGTGCCGGAAAAAGGAGTCTTTCAACCACCAATTTAGTTTCACTGGACATAGACTATACCTGTCCTGGGCCACAGCATGAGCCCCAAACCTGCATGACCCCCAGATTAAAAAGTGCCAAAAAAAGGAGTCTTTCAACCACCATTTTAGTTTCACTGGACATTGATATACCGCCCTGGGTCACAGCATGAGCCCCAAACCCCCTACCCCCAGGTTAAAAAGGCCGAAAAAGGAGTTTTTCAACCCCATTTATTTTCACGGGACATAGACTTCCCTGCCCTGGGCCACCATGACCCCAAAACCTGCATGACCCCAATTAAAAAGTCCCAAAAAAAGGAGTCTGCCAACCCCCCTTTTAGTTTCACTGGACATTGACTATACCCCCCTGGTACAGCAGAGCCCCAAACCGCATGACCCCAGATTAAAAAGTCCCGAAAAAGGATCTTTCACCACCTTTTTAGTTTCACTGGACATTGACTATACCGTCCTGGGCCACAGCATGACCCCCAAACCTGCAGCCCCCAGTTTAAAAAAGTGCCGGAAAAAGGGTTTTTGAACCACCATTTTATTTAACGGGGACATTAACTATTCGTCCCTGTACCGCAGAAGCCCTTAAACCTGTCGACCCACAGAAAAAAAAGTGCCGGAAATAGGAGTTTTTCAACCCCCATTTTTTTTTCACTGGAAATACGTCCTGTCCTGGTAGCGCTTCCCCCTCCGTATTTTGCGGACCAATTGAGCTTCATTGGAAAAACTGGGGGTTTTAACGCTCCTTTTTCCACCCGGGCCCTTTGTCTTGGCATTCTTTTTTTTTATTTTACTCACGTCGGGGGAAATTGTCTCTGTTTTTGTTCTTTTCCCCGGCTCCATACTCCATGCCCTCTGAATAACTACTTTGGGTCAAGTTTTTTTGTACCTCCCTTGCAAAAATTCGAGGAATTTTTTTCCCATTTTTTGTACATGCAGTTTTTTAGTGTTTAATTCTAGAAAAACTTTTTTAAGATGGATGGAAATCCCCCCATGTCTTTTTTTCTCTTTTTTTAATTGTATTAAATGGCTGCTCAATCGGGGATTAAATAGCTAGTTAAGATCTTGCAAAACAAGTCTTTTTGCAATAGTGTCCATTAACAGTGTCCTACCTATTCCTGTTTCTGACAGACCATCCCCCTTTGAGCCACTTTGACAATTTGAAAACAAAGTCTGTTAGAAACAACTTTTTTTTTAATAATAGGATCTGTAGAAGCTGCATGTCACAGCAAAATCCCCCAAAATTTCAAAGCATGCCCCTTGAGCCATTTTTTGGACAATTGTGAAGAACAAAGTCTGTTTAAAAACAACATTTTTTATTAGGACTGTAGTATAGCTAAAAGCACAGCAAAACCCCCCAAAAATTCAAGCATGACCCTTGAGCCACTTTGGACAATTTGTAAAAGAATAAATGTTGTTAAAAAAAAAATTTTTTTTTGAATAGGACCTGTAGTTTGTTTCATTTCAAAGCGCATGCCCCCAAAAATTAAAATATGACTTCTCAGCCATTTTAAAAAAATTGTGGGGGAAAACCCCCACTTAAAAGCCATTTCTTTTCCCAAAAGGGGACCATATATTGTAATCTCACACAACATGATCCCAAAAAATTATAAATGTACTTCTCACCCACTATTAAAAATTGAGTAGTAAATGGTTTAAGGGTGTTGTCATGAAAGCTTCGTCTTTTACATTTCCCCCCACAAAAAACCAGCAAAATGAATGTTGGGAAAAGAGAAAAAAAATTTGCGTAAGAAATACATTTAAAAAAAAGTTTTAAAAGGGGGACCTTTTCTTTTTAAAGAGGAAGGAAGTAAACCGGCAACAATCGGGGACCTCGGCAATTGGGGCCACAACACATCAAGATCCTGCCTGATCATTTTTGAAAGTCAAACGACCCACATTTCTGGGGAAAGTCGTGTTTGTCGAAAAACTGTTTTGGCTTGCTTTGGCTACGAGATCGATCGATAGTCGATAGTGGGGCCGCATCGTAATTTTTTTCGTATGAGCTCGATTATGAGCGATTCCCATTAAAGTTAGGGGAGAAACAACACCTTCATTATTCCCCCAAACAAAAATTTTTTGGCAACAAAAACCTGTGCTGGTGCTACACAAGATTGCTGGATTGTAATTTAATGCCGGGGTTCCAACCCCTTCACACCCTCCTCTCCCCCCTCCCTCCTCCCCACCCCCCACCAAGCTTCCTCAGGCCCCTGTTTCTCAGATCAGATCAGGGATGAGCCTCCGCTTTAGCCTCCACCCTCGCCCGAACCACCCACAACCCCCAGAACCCATCCAACCCCCCTTCTCCTTTCCCCCATTTGACGACCGCACCCCAAAAAGGGATGCTAGCACCAGCCTTTTTCTTCCAGTTTTTGGGGCAGAAGAAAAACTTTAACACAAACCACCCCAAAACCAAAAGCCTGAAGTCACATTGCCAGGCTTTTGGGCCCGGAAAAGTTTTCCCTTTTTGTCGGTGGGAAAAAAATGGGTTCCGCCACCTGGCCCTTGCCTGCCCCCCCTACCAAGCGAGCAGGGATTTCTTTGCCGAAAAGCCGTCCCTGCCCCCGGCCAGCCAGGTCATCTAAATTTCAAAGGGGTTGTCTGCATCTGGTCCGGAAAGGGCATCTGACCACCGACACATGGATGTAACACGGGGCCAAGGACACTATATTTTTTTGACAGCTATGGGGGGCTGGGGGGAGGGCTCGGTGGTGACGGGGCCTTTTAGGCTGGGGCACGCTCTTCAAAACCGCAGGGATGGTGCAGGTTTTCCCCCAAGGTCCTCTTTTGGCATCACGGGCCCCGAGAAAACCCGGCCGGTTGAAATGAATCTGTCTTGGAGCCGTCCCCACAAAAGGTCAGGGTGTGGATGGCTTTCCCAACGAGACCAGCGCTGGCTGGGTTTACAAGAACCTTGTGCCGGAAAGGGGGGTGCCTTTAAAAGTCATGTCAGTCGGGCCCCCCCTTACCCCCTCATTTTTTTGATGTGGAAAACCGCGGAATCCACCCTCCCTGCTCCAGCGATTGGGCAGCACGCAATTGCCCTTACACAGTACGAAGGCACATGGCCCTCAACACGGGGGCCACGGGGTTTGAGCCCCGAGAGTGGGGGGCAGGGGAAAGACTCTGCACATCCTTTGCCAGTTTTGAAAAACCACCAAAAAGGCAGTGCGGACAAAGCCCCCCTTTTCAGCATGAGCATTGTGGTGATCTTAGTTCTGGGCGTTTTTTGGGCACCGAAACACAGTCCCCCCACGACGAGGGGGAGCGGCACAGATGCGGACACGGGGCCTTTCTCTCCTCGAATCCACAAGGCCGACATTTCCAAATTTTATCGGTTTCATTAGGCATGGTTCGGGGGCCAGGGCTAGTGCAAGGGGGGCCTCAGCTCCAGGGGGCTCATCTGAGGGGAAGTCAGGGGGTGTTGAGCTGTGCCGGGGGAAGGAGGAGAGGGGGAGGGGGGGAGGTTTTCCCTAACACCACGTTACCGAGTCCCCCCTTTGGAAAAGGTTGGGGGCGAATTGAGGGGGGGGGAAAGGGGGGGAAGAGGGAAAGGGAAAACAGTTTCTAGTTCCCCTCGACCAGAGGCTTGGGGAAAAAGGTTCCCTCTCTCACATGAGTGCTTGGGGGCTCCATTTCCTCCCAAAAGATCCTCCCATTAAAACCATCAAAATGACAACAGTTACTGGGTGGCCCCCCCCTCCTGGTCCCCGGTACAAAAAAAAACTCAGCACTTTCCTTCCTCCCCCCAAATAGAGAGTAAAAGCAGGAAATGGAACCTTTTCTAATTTATCAACTGGAGACTCTGTTTTGTCTGTTAAATTCTTCACGGTTCCCGGGGGAACAACGTCGGCGACGGACCCGCAAAGAGTGCCCCAAATAGCCGTAGCGGCAGCAGCACAGCAGGGAGGTGGCAGAGGCCTATGGGTGACCTCGGCAATCTTTATTTACCACCTCACCAAAAGCAACACCCATGTTTTTGATTGTTTTCCGGGCCCAATAACTTTTGGGTATCCAATATGGATGAATGGCCCCAAACTCGCTCGCCACGCCCTAGAGGTGTTTTCCGCCCCGCAGCCCGCGTCATATCTGAGCGGACCTTTGCACAGTGGAGGGGTCATTACGCAAACGCATCCGGATTTTCCCCGAGAATGTGGATCGTTTGACATCCATCAAGATGAACAGGCATGGATCTCTGATGTTGTGGGGCCCCAATTGCCGAGCTCACCCTTAGTTGCCAGTCTCTTCAAAAACCCCTTCAAAAAGAAATGGTCCTCTTTAAAAATTTTTTTTTAAATGATCATTTCTTACTGTAAAATTTTTTTCTCATTCCCAACAGTTCATTTTGCTGGTTTTTCTGTAGGGGACGGAAGACACAAGGTTTTTATGACAAAACCGATTCCATTTACTCACTTCACTTTTGAATTTTTTCGCATTGTCAAAGGTTTTGGGGTCATGTTTTCTGTGAGATACAGCTAAACATGGTCCTTTGAACAGAAAATGGGTTTTAAGGGTTTCTCCCTCACTTTTTAAAGTGGCTGGAAGTTTTTTTATAATTTTTTTGGTCATGGTGTGGAGATACAGCTATAATCATGGTCCTTTTGGAAGAAAAGTTTTCTTTAAGTGTTTCTCCCCCCAATTTTTAACAGGGCTGAGAGAAAAAAAATTTTTTTTTGGGGATTTCTTTTAAATCACAATACACAGGGTCCTATTATAAAAAAAATGTTCTTTCTTTAAAAGACATTTGTTCTTCACAAATTCAAAAGTGGCTTATGGGCTGTTTTTAAAATTTTGGGGGGATTTTTCTGTGAAAAAGCGCTAACCAAGGGAAAAAGATGAGCGAAAAGATTTTAACAAGTAAAAACTTAGAATTTTAGGAAAAATTCGGTTTTGAACGAAGTCGAAGTTTGGGGGACTCGGGTGAACGAAGTGTGCTTTTTTATTGATAAAATTGGGTGCTACACATGGCGCGCATGGGCAAAGCACCTTTGGGGGAAAAAGGGGATAGCCTGCATGACTGTGCAGGATGAAGCCTTTTAGGACCGGCAGGATTCTGTGACGTCACCGCACTATATGAGTCCGGGCGCGATGCTGGGGCTCATACCGCTCTCACTGTACTGTCAGGGAAGGTGCTCCCCGCGGTGATTGTTACTGAATACCTAATTTTTATATAGCGATTTTTGTGGGGTGTCTCAGCTTGTCTCAGAGACTGCTTCTCTTAATGTTCTATTTCTGAATTTTTTTGGGGTATTGGATCTAAAATCCAGTGTGCGTCCACTGCAGCTACATATACATTTAAATCCTATTGCTCACAGCACATTGAATATCCAAGGGGCATCTAAGCCAGTTCCTGTTGTATTCATTTAAAGAAACAGTGTTTTTTACAATACAAATACCACTTCATTTTTGGCTGCTCAATTCTTTGGCGAAATTTTACATCCACGGGTTAATTAAGCGTTGTTATTCAGCTGTAGTGACAAAAGAAACCGTCATTTTCAACGCCAAAATATATACATTTTTCCTGTAGCATAATTCACAAGCGAAGGTTAAATTCAATTTTATCTCTTGTTGTGTGGCGTAAAAAATACGCCATTTTGTAACACGCTACAAAGCTACTAGTTTGTGGTGGCTCAATTCTTTGGCGCAATTTACATCCACGGCTTAATTAAGCGTTGTTTTTCAGCTGAGGTGATCCGAAGAAACCGTCATTTTCAACGCCAAAATATACTTTTTTCCTGTAGCAAAATTTCCCAAAAGCAAAGGTTAATTACAATTTTATCTCTTGTTGTGTAGCGTAAAGAAACGCCATTGTAACACGCCACAAAGCTAGTAGTTTGTGGTTGCTCAATTCTTTTGCGCAATTTACATCCAGGGGTTAATTAAAGGGATTGTGTCGCAATTTTTTTTTTTTTGCAGTAATGCATGTGTTTTCTATCATCTTTTTATCCTCTTTTGCTGTAATTTTGATTGTGAGTCTGAAAAGAGAGCTATAGAGATTCCTGTGTGTGTGAGCCCTTCCCCCTTCAGAGATAGTTCTCTGCTGTGTGAGTTGCAGGACACTCAGGAAGCTGCCATAAAGTGTTTAAATGCAGGTAAGAGACTGCAAATGATTCCCTTCGGGTTAACTTCAGTGAGAGCCCCCCTGCTGTAGCTCAGCATGCTCTATTGTCTGCAGGGAACCATGATTGTGGAGTCCAGAGGAGCAGCTACTAAATGTCCAGCCCCTCTGTGCTCCAGCAGGGCTGCCAGAGAAGAGGCTGACAGGTGTGCGACGTGTCCTCGTTCCTAATAAAGTGATCGTGCTTTTGTCGCTAACGATTTTTTGCACAATTCAAGATTTTTCTGCTAATTTTAGTTCTCTCGCTTCTGACGTTAAAAATGCTTTTTTATAACGGATTTTGGCGCAAGAATAGTTTTTTTTAACTTTTTTTGCGCTAAATCCCTTTATTTACAGATTTTGACACTAAAAATTTTCTCGCTTCTGAGGCAAAAAATCCTTTTCTTTATGGATTTTGGTGCTAATAAAATTCTCTCGCTTCTGATGCTGAAAATTCGATTCTTTACAGATCTTGATGCTAAACTCCGTTTCGCCGCGGATTTTGACGCTAAACTCCGTTTCGCCGCAGATTTTGACGCTAAACTCCATTTCGCCGCGGATTTTGACGCTAAAGTCCGTTCGCTGCAGATTTTGACCTTAAACTCTGTTTCTTTGCGGATTTTGACAGTAAACTCCATTTCTTTGCAGATTTTGCCGCTAAACTCCGTACGCTGTGGTTTTTGACGCTAAACTCCGTTTTAACGCGAATTTTGATGCTAAACTCCGTTTCGCCGCGGATTTTGACGCTAAACTCCGTTAGCAGCCGATTTTGACGCTAAAATCCGTATCGCCGCGGATTTTGACGCTAAACTCCGTTTTGCCGCAGATTTTGACGCTAAACTCCGTTCGCTGCAGATTTTGCCGCTAAAATCCGTTCGCTGCAGATTTTGCTGCTAAATTCCGTTCGCTGCAGATTTTGACCCTAAACTCTGTTTCATTGCGGATTTTGACAGTAAACTCCATTTCTTTGCAGATTTTGCCGCTAAACTCCGTTCGCTGTGGTTTTTGACGCTAAATTCCGTTCCGCCGCGAATTTTGAAGCTAAACTACGTTTCACTGCGGATTTTGACGCGAAACTCCCTTTCGCCGCGGATTTTGACGCTAAACTCCGTTTCGCCGTGGATTTTGGCGCTAAACTCCGTTTCGCCGCCGATTTTGACCCTAAACTCCGTTTCGCCCCGGATTTTGTCGCTAAACTCCGTTTCGCCATGGATTTTGCCGCTAAACTCCGTTCGCTGCAGATTTTGCTGCTAAAATCCGTTCGCCACAGACTTTGCTGCTAAAATCCGTTCGCTGCAGATTTTGACCCTAAACTCTGTTTCTTTGTGGATTTTGATTCTAAACTCCTTTTCTTTGCAGATTTTGACCCTAAACTCTGTTTCTTTGCGTATTTTGTCCGTAAACTCCTTTTCTTTTCTGATTTTGCCGCTAAACTCCGTTCCAGCCGCGGATTTTGACGCTAAACTTTCCCTTTCGCCGTGGATTTTGACGCTAAACTCCGTTCGCCGCGGATTTTGACGCTAAACTCCGTTCACCGCGGACTTTGCCTCTATACATGTGGTGGGGAGGATTAGCCTCTATACCTGTGGTGGTGGAGAGGAACGACGTATGTCATAAGGGAACGGCTTACATGACAGGAGGAACTAAAGAGGAACGACGTTTTGTCAGAGGGGAAGAGTACATGACAGGGGGAACTAAAGAGGAACGACGTATGTCATAAAGGAACGATGTAAATGACAGGAGGAACTAAAGAGGAACGATGTATGTCATAAGGAACGACGTACATGACAGGAGGAACTAAAGAGGGGAACACGTATGTCATAACGGAAGAGTACATGACAGGAGGAACTAAAGAGGAACGATGAATGTCATAAGGGAACGACGTACATGACAGGAGGAACTAAAGAGGAACGAAGAATGTCATAAATGAACCACGTACATGACAGGAGGAACTAAAGAGGAACGACGTATGTCAGAGGGGAACGACGTACATGACAGGAGGAACTAAAGAGGAACGACGTATGTCATAAGGGAACGATGTACATGACAGGAGGAACTAAAGAGGAACGATGTATGTCATAAGGGAATGACGTACATGACAGGAGGAACTAAAGAGGAACGACGTATGTCATAACGGAAACGGGCGTACATGACAGGAGAAAATAAAGAGGAATGATGTATGTCATAAGGGAACGACGTACATGACAGGAGGGAAATAAAGAGGAACGGAATGTCATAAAAGGAACGACGTACATGACAGGAGGAATAAAGAGGAACGACGTATGTCAGAGGGGAACGACGTACATGGGCAGGAGGGAAATAAAGAGGAACAACGTATGTCATAACGGAACGACGTACATCACATGAGGAACTACAGAGGAACAACTTATGTCATAAGTGAATCACGGACCTGACAGGAGTAACTACAGAGGAACGACGTATGTCATAACGGAACGACGTACATGACAGGAGGAACTAAAGAGGAATGACGTATGTCAGAGGGGAACGACGTACATGACAGGAGGAACTAAAGAGGAACGACGTATGTCATAAGGGAACGACGTACATCACAGGAGGAACTAAAGAGGAACGATGTATGTCATAAGGGAACGACGTACATGACAGGAGGAACTAAAGAGGAACGACGTATGTCATAACGGAATGACGTACATGACAGGAGGAACTAAAGAGGAACGACGTATGTCATAAGGGAACGACGTACATGACAGGAGGAACTAAAGAGGAACGACGTATGTCATAAGGGAATGATGTACATGACAGGAGGAACTAAAGAGGAACGATGTACTGTATGTCATAAGGGATGATGTACATGACAGGAGGAACTAAAGGGGAACGACGTACGTGACAGGAGGAACTAGAGAGGAACGACGTATGTCATAACGGAACGACATACATGACAGGAGGAACTAAAGAGGAATGATGTATGTCAGAGGGGAACGACGTACATGACAGGAGGAACTAAGAGGAAACGACGTATGTCATAACGGAACGACGTACATGATAGGAGGACTAAAAGAGGAACGACGTATGTCAGAGGGGAACGACGTAAATGACGGAGGAACTAAAGAGAACGATGTATGTCATAGGGAACAACGTTCATGACAGGAGGAACTAAAGAGGAACGACGTATGTCATAAGGGAACGATGTACATGACAGGAGGAACTAAAGAGGAACGACGTATGTCATAAGGGAATGACATGCATGATAGGAGGAACTAAAGGGGAACGACGTATGTCATAAGGGAATGACGTACATGACAGGAGGAACTAAAGGGGAATGACGTACATGACAGGAGGAACTAAAGAGGAACGACGTATGTCATAACGGAATGACGTACATGACAGGAGGAACTAAAGAGGAATGATGTATGTCAGAGAAAAACGACGTACATGACAGGAGGAACTAAAGAGGAACGACGTATGTCATCAGGGAACGACATACATGACAGGAGGAACTAAAGAGGAACGACGTATGTCAGAGGGGAACGATGTACATGACAGGAGGAACTAAAGAGGAACGACGTATGTCATAAGGGAACGACGTACATGACAGGAGGAACTAAAGAGGAACGACTTATGTCATAAGGGAACGATGTACATGACAGGAGGAACTAAAGAGGAACGACGTATGTCATAAGGGAATGAAGTACATGATATGAGGAACTAAATAGTAAAGCTGTATGTCATAAGGGAACGACGTACACGACAGGAAAGGACTAAAGAGGAACGACGTATGCATAATGGAACGGGCGTACATGACAGGAGGAACTAAAAAAAATGATGTATGTTTATAACGGAACGACGTACATGACAGGAGGAACTAAAGAGGAATGATGTATGTCAGAGGGGAACGACGTACATGACAGGAGGAACTAAAGAGGAACGACGTATGTCAGAGGGGAACGACGTACATGACAGGAGGAACTAAAGAGGAACGACGTATGTCATAAGGGAACGACGTACATGACAGGAGGAACTAAAGAGGAACGACGTATGTCATAAGGGAATGACGTACATGACAGGAGGAACTAAAGAGGAACGACGTATGTCATAAGGGAATGACGTACATGACAGGAGGAACTAAAGGGGAACGACGTACATGACAGGAGGAACTAAAGAGGAACGACGTAATGCATAACGGAACCCACATACATGACAGGAGGAACTTAAAAAGGAATGATATATGTCAGAGGAAACGACGTACATGACAGGAGGAACTAAAGAGGAACGACGTATGTCATAAGGGAACGATGTACATGACAGGAGGAACTAAAGAGGAACGACGTATGTCATAAGGGAACGATGTACATGACAGGAGGAACTAAAGAGGAACGATGTATGTCATAAGGGAACGATGTACATGACAGGAGGAACTAAAGAGGAACGACGTATGTCATAAGGGAACGATGTACATGACAGGAGGAACTAAAGAGGAACGACGTATGTCATAAGGGAATGACGTACATGACAGGAGGAACTAAAGGGGAACGACGTACATGACAGGAGGAACTAAAGAGGAACGACGTATTGTTCATAAACGGAATGATGTACATGACAGGAGGAACTAAAGAGGAACGAAGTATGTCAGAGGGGAAAGACAAACATGAGAGGAGGAACTAAAGAGGAATTATATATTTAATAGGAGAAATAAGTACATGACAGGAGGAACTAAAGAAGAATGATGTGTATCAGGGGGAACGATGGACATGGACTGGAGGAATGCTGCTGTCAATAGATTTGATGTCCACTACAGTGTACAAACTACTAGAACACCATCTTTAGTGCCTTTGTCCACGGCAAAATGGAGAGGGTTGGGCTAAATTTCCTCCCCCTCCCTTTCTCACACAGCCAAGGGAGGGGGGGGGGTGGAGATGATATTACTTGCAGAAGGATATCCCACATTTACAGCAGTTGGTTACATGCTGTTTTCCAGCAATTTTTTACATGGCTTGTTCCTAGATTTTCTAGGGTTAGCTCCCTCTGCTGGCTTTAAATTAGGAAGTAGTACAATTTTGTATTTAATTTTTAATTCTTACCACTAACCAAAAAAAAAAAAAAAAATTTGCCAAAATTCTTAACATATTCCTGGAAAACAATTTCAGCCCTCCCCCCCAAAAAAAAAAATGACGACAGATTCCTTTAAGGTGTTTTGCAGTTGTACTCAGTAAAAGAAACTTTTTTTTCACCGCCAAAGAAATTCTGTAGCATATTTCATAAAAAAGGTTAATTAGCGTTTGTGCTTTAATATTCAGTAAATACACAGAGTTTTTAACGGACATACAAGTCAAATTTTTCCTGCCCATTTGTGGAGCGCAATTTATATCCAAGGGTTACCAAGCTTGTTACTGGGTTCATTTGGCGTCAAATACAGGGTGTGTATTTATCATATACAGATATCTTCAATCAAACGTGTCTGTACATTTTAGATACAAACAGTATGTCAGACAGAGAGGTGGCAGATCTTCACCTGCGAGAGTGGCAGAGGCACAAACATTCCAGGCCCAGCGTCGCAGCACGCAAGGGGACGACGCAGCAGGGGTAAACTCGGTGAGGCCACAACTGCCGCTGTTATCTAGCGGGCCGTGTGTTGTTCAGCAACCAATGGTTCTTGATTGGTTGACTAGGTCATCCACTTCCTCCCAGATGACATCTGACAAACCCCCGCCAAGAGTCGGGGGGGGAACGTTTAGAACAACTCTTAGTTGGCATGGCCCGGGGGGCTGGGGCAGCAGCCCTCACCCGTCCTCAACCCGCCTCTGTTCCCATCCGGTTCCCTCAGCCAGAGATCTACTATGTGGTCTGGGCCCCAGCGCCACTATTTTTAGCGAGGATGAACAATTTTTAGGAGGGCAGTCAGCAGCTACTTGGCAGCAAGAAATGGGGCCAATATCCCCTGCTTCTTTTCGTATGCGGCAAAGTATAGATGTTGAGAAGTGGCATGGGAGGTCTTGTTGTGAGGGGTCAGCCTCTGCATTTCCCAAGACCGGTGTGAGGGACAGCAGTGACGATTGAAACACAAATAGATGATGATGTTGCCGACCGCATTGGGGGCGGGTGGGGCCTAATTGGAAAGCACTCTGCCACCCCAGTTAGAAGATCCGCTGGACTTTCTGGGCAGCCCCAAATGGATTTGTGGCCGCAACTTGCCGAGTTTGCAGTGGAGAAGCTGTCCTGCCCGGCCAGTAGTGTGGCATCAGAGGGGTGTTCAGTGCGGCGGGGGGCCATCGTTACCCCCAAAGGGGAACCCCCTTGTCCACGGGAAATGTGTTTAACGACTGACCTTTGTCAAGATGAATCAGGAGTGGATCGGCCAGGATTTCCACACACCAATGCCTTAGGCTCAGGACTACATCAGCCCCTGACGCCTCACCCAACTGTGAGAAGTGAGTCTGGGTTCAAAATACCTGCCTCAGCACTATTTGATGCCGGCCACCCGACTGATGCCACCATCTGCTGACAGTTTCTCCATCTGCCACAAACATCTTTACCAGGGGCGGATTGCCCCCACCTCCACACTCTGCATTGTGCCACTGTTGACCTCATCTGTGGTGCTGCGTGACCTCCACATGTGTTCATTGTGCCATCTCTGACCCCTGCTGTGCTCCTGCCCTCGTCACCTCCATCTCTGTCATTGTGCCATCTGGGCCTTTCTGTTTTTGCCCCCTCCAGAATGTCTTGTGCCCCTGTTGACCCCATTTTCTGCTGCTGTGGGTGCTCCGGACCTACACACTGTCATTTTTGCCACTGTCTGACTCATGTTGGCTGCTGCCGGACCTCCACACGGTCATTGTGCCACTCTCTGACCTCATGCTGTTGCTCCCGCGCCGTCACCCCCACTCTTGTCTTGTGCCACTCTGGGGCCCTATTTTGTTTTTCCCAAACCTCCAGAATTTTTAATTTGCCATTTGTCTGACATCAGGGTTTTCTTGCTGTGGGGGTCCCAAATGCCTACACATTTGTCATTGGGGCCACTGTTTTTGGACATCATGCTCCCTTGTTGTGGCTGCTGCGGGGCCCCTATACACTGTGTCATTGTGCCACTGTTAAACCTCTTTGTTTGGGGCTGGGGGGTTCCCCCCCTGCGAACCAACCCACTGGTTGTAAATTGTCCAATTTTTGACCTCATGGGGCGTTTTGGTTTGCGGCCGTAAAACTCCACACTGCTTCATTTTCCCACTTTGGGGCCCTTTTTTCCTTTTTTTTTTTGCCCCCTCCAGAATGTCTTTGTGCCCCCTTTTCGGAACCCCCTTTGCTGCTGCTTGGTTTTGCTCCCCGTAAACCTAACACTTTTTCATTTTTGCCATGTCTGCCCCTCATGTTCTGTTGTGGCTGCTGCCGTAAACCAAACCAAAACAGTGTCATTTGGGCCTGTCTAAACAATCATGTTTCCCTGCGGGTGGCTTGCCAGGGAAAACCTCCCAATTTGTGTCTTTGGGCCCCTTCTGGGGCCCTTTATCCTTTTTTTTTTGCCACCTCCAGAATGTATTGTGCACTGTCTGACCCTCTTGTTTGTGTTTGTGGTTCTCCCGTGCCCTTCCCCCACTGTGTCATTGTGCCATGTCTGACCCTCATGTGTTGCTGTGGTGCGGGCCGGGGGTCCTTTACACCCCGGGGGCATTGCCCCACTCTGGGGCCTTACTCCTGTTTTTGCCACCCTCCAGAATGTCTTTTGTCCCACCTCTGCCCTTCATGGGTGTGGCTGCCGCCGTCCCTCCCACACTCTGTCACTGATTTTTCCAAACCTGAGCCCCTCGTTTTTTTTTTTTTAAAAGCTGTCGCTTCCCATGACTTTATCAGGTTTACTTTCCCCCCTTTTCAGTTTTTTTTGGTCTTTTTTTTGCCCTTTTAAAGTGCCCGGGCTTTTTAGATTTGAAGCGTTTTAAGAGGGGGCAGCAGTCATTTTGCGTGTTTACAAAAAACAAAAACATTGTTATGAAGCCCAAACCAAGTTTCCCTCTCCCATTTTTTCAACCCTGGCAAAATCTTCTCCGCCCCGGGCAGGCTCTTTTGCGCCCTTGGGAATTTAGCTGTTTTTTAACGTGATTCTGCCAAAGAAATTTTTCGGGAACAAAAATTTATTTTTTGCCAAAAAAATTTTGGCAAAAGTGAACAAAAAACGAATTTCGGGAAAAATTCCCCCATTTTAAACCCCACGGGTCCTATTGTAAAAAATTTTGGTTTCTAAACAGACATTTGTTCTTCAAAATTGTCAAGAGTGGTCAAGGGTCAGGGGTTTTGGGCTGTCAGAAACGGGAAATTGGGTTTGGACATTTGTTAAGGGACACATATTGCAAAATGACTTTTTTTTTGGCAAGATCTTAAATAGCTGAAAATCCCCTGTTTTTGAGAAAACCCTTTTTAAATTTCCCAATTAAAAAAAGAGAAAAAAAAGACTTGGGGGGTTTCCCACCCTTTTTAAAAAAAAATGTTTTTTCTAAAATTTAAAACTATAAAAAAAATTTTGGCAGAAAACAATTTTGGTAAAAAATTATTCCCTTTTTAAATCTGTACAAGGGAGGTACAAAAAAAGGGAACTTGACCAGATGGGGGTTTAAATTCAAAAGGAAGGATTAGGGGAGCACGGACAGAGAAAAAAAAAGAAAGGACCATTTCCTCCACCCGGTTGATTTTTAAAACCCGAGAAAAAAAATTTCCCCAAGAAAAGGACACCTGGGGGGAACCCAAGGGAACGTAAAACAACCCCCTTTTCCCCAAAGTAAAGCCCCCAATTGGTCCCCAATCATACGGGGGGGGAAAAACACTCCCCGGTTTAAACTTTTGTATAAGAAAGGGGTTGGAGGCCCTTACCCCCCACATTTTCGTTTCCCGCACTCTGCTTTCAGCACGACTTTTTTTCTTTTGCTGGGTCTTAAGGGCATTTTTACCGTTTTAATAGTTTGACGGACGCCCCGGGGCTCTCCCCCGCACCCACTGTAAAAAAAGGCCCGGCAGCAACCCTGGGTTAATAGATGACAGGAAGCTAGCCTGGGGCTCTCACCGCCCCCAAATTTGTAAGTCTGGCCCTGGCAGTTTGGACACCCCCGTGTTAAAAAGAGGGTTGACGGCGCCTGGTTTCTCACCCTTTAGGGGCAATCGGGAGGTTCAGATTTTAAAAAAAGGTGATTTCTGTGGGGGTTAATTTGTGTAAAAAAAGGGCCCCAGGGCTGGAAAAAAATTGCACAATTTGGGGTTAAAAATTTTCGGGGGCCCTGGGTCATATGAGGTCGCATCTTTTTTTTTGATCCCCAAAGGGGGTCTGCCCCTTTAATCACTGAAAAAGGATTTGGGGGAAAAAAGGGAAAAACCATTTAAATTTGATTGGCTGAATCACTCTCAAAAAGCCAGGAGGGCAAATGTCTTCTAAAACTAAGAAGGGGGGGTTTTTGGGGATGTTTAGGACATTTTTTTTTACTTATGGGGGGAAAGATGGTTGTGGGGGAAAATTTTTCACTTTTTACAGTGTAAAAAATCCCTTTTAAAAAACTGAAAAGGGATGGGGTGTATGTTGTTGTTATCAATAGCAAAAGGGATAAAAATTTTAAAACTATAAATAAAAACTTCCCTAAAAAAATTTTCTTTTAAAAAAAATGTCAGTTACCAAAAAATTTTACTAAAGACAGTCATTTGTACAAAATAGCAAGTGCCACTTTGTGCCCTGTGGGTAAAACCAGGTTTAGGGGTCATGCGGGTGGTACGGGAAACCGGTAAAATAAATTGTCCAGTGAAAAAAAATTTGGGGGGTTGTGTGGGGGGGGTGGGTTTACCAACACGGGGGGGTCCCCCGTTTGTCCCTTTTCCCCAAATATCCGTTTCAGGGGAAACATGTATGGGGGCCCGATTAGAAAACTGGGGTAAGGCAAAATTTCGGGTTTCCCCCCCAAAAAAATCTCTCAATGTTTCAAGTAATTCTGAAAAATCAATGCATTACACACATTTTTGGATGATTCTGAATCAACAAGCGGGGGGGCCCGGAAATAGGGGGGGAGGGGAAAAGGGATAGGGTTCCATTTTTTGGGGCAGCTTTTGATTTGATTTTTTGGGTCCATTTTTTGTCTCTGAGTAGAAAGTTTTGGAAAAGCATCACCCGAAACTTTGAAAGTTGTTTTCCCAGAAAACCAAAACTTAAGGAAGGGAGATGAAAACCCCAAATCCCACCCCGGGGGAAAACTGATAACAAGTGTTACATCCTGGACTGCAAAATTTTTAAATTTGTTTTTCATATTTGCTGTATCATTCCTCAAAAAAAGGGGGAATTGCTCAAGCGAGTTCCCTTTTTTATTAAGGAGAAAAGTTTGGGTTTTTTATAGTTATGCATGAAAACACAAAAATTGGGTTAAATCCCCTTTTCCTTCCCAAGTTGAAAAGACCTTTTCCCCACACTTTTTAATCTGGGGGTCAAAACGGGTTTTAAAGGGTTTCATTCTGCGGTTCGGGGAAGTATAGTCAATGTCCGTTCAATAAAAAGGGGTGGTTCAAACCCCCTTTTTTCCGCCACTTTTTAATTGGGGGGTTCAGAAAGATTTAAGGGTTTTTAACTGTGGTACGGGGCGGGTATATTAAATTTTTCCAGTAAAAATTTAAAAGGGTTTGGGTTCAAAGACCCCTTTTTTCCCTTTGATTTTTTAATCTGGGGGCCCGGGAAGGGTTTAAGGGTCTTTCTGGGTACAGGACGGGTAAAATTCAATGTCCTTTTAAATTTAAAAGGGTTTGGTTTTTCAAAGGACCCCTTTTTTCCCGGGATTTTTAAATTGTGGGTTTTTTCGGGGAAAAGGTTTTAATTGGGCCCCCTTTTACTTTTGGGTTTAAACGGGCCCCAGGTTTTAATAATTGGCCCCCCAATTTTGGAAATTAAAATTGGGTTTGGGTTCAAAGACTTTCCTTTTCCTTTAGGGAAAATTAGTAAAAAAAGGGTTTTTTGGGGGTAAAAGGTTTTTTTTTTGGGCTTTTTTTCCCCCCAAATTTTAATTGCCAAAAAAATGAGAAACCGTTTATTTGATTTGTGGTTTTTTTAATTCCGGGCTTTTAGAAAACCCTTTTTTTTTGGTTTTGTAAAAAAAAGGAAGGTTTTGTTGGGGTTTCTTCCTCTCCCAAAAATTCAAAATTTTTAAATGAAAAAAATCAAATTATTCCTTTTTCACAGGAATCCCCCCTGGGGGGTCTCTGGAATTTTGGGGGGCTCACCTTTTTGACCATTTCCATGCAGGGCTATGCCCTTCTTCCCCCAAAGAGTTCAAATGCCCCATTTTAAAAGCCTGTGCTCGCGCCATTTTATCAATCAAAACACACTTCGTTCACGCAAATTTCCCCCAAACTTGACTTCGTTCAAAACCCGAAGTTTTCCTGAAATTCAAAACGAATTCCACTTCGTTAAAATAAAATTTCCGCCCATCTCTACTAATAACCACAGCTGCTTTCAAATCAGCATAAAACAGGTGCTATTTTGCTCTTGCACATCACATCAGGGGCATTGTAATGGTCCTAAAACATCCAGGGCTCAGGCCCTCTGTGTTAAGTTTTGCTCAATAGGACTTGGTTCACACAGCATTTTTAATGCCATATTGTGAACTGTGGCATACAATTTTACAGACAAAAAAATGTATATTCCTGTCACAAATTTTACATGTGTTTCACATAGATACTGTACTTAACGAGCAACAATGTAAAAATTTTCTTTTTAAAAAGGCTGACTAGTATGATAGTGTCGCCCCTTAATAAAAAATTTCAAATATTTACCAATAATACACCTATGCATGGAGGAAATAAAACTACATTTGTTTTTTTTAAAAAATCCCAAAACCCAAGTATTTACATTTATTAATACTTATAGACATGACAAAATTCTACCACCACATTTAATTCTATTGTTCAGGTTTAAAGACATAAAAAAGCGATTGCAATGCGTTACACCCCATGACTCACGGGAGATTCCTCTCTAATTGTAAATTTTTTAAAATTTTTATTCTCCATCCGGCCCAGACCGCCATTGTGACTTCTCCAAGCAACAACTGGTCTCTGCAGAATTTACCATACAAAACATTTGGAATCCTCACTTTTCCAACACCTGTATAGCTATTATCTATGGAGATTTAAATTACTCCCTACCTAATGAGAGCCTATACAGGAAAGCATGATGATGCATCTTCCTCACAGCAACCCGCTTTTCTACAATAGGAAAGCTGGGTGCCTGCTGTTGGGTATAGGGAGTCATATATCATTCTTATATAGATGACCATTATTGCCCCACCAACAGGTAGGTTATATAGTTAGTTATATTGGTCCCCTTAGTTGGTGGATATATAGACCCCTCAGTAGGTACTGAGGTTTATAGTTCTCCTTAGTAGGTGGGTAGGTATATAGCCCCTTAGTAGGTAGGTATATAAGACTCATTATGGTACCCCCGGAAATTTCGTTGAAACTAGAAATTTACAAAAACTATAAAAAAAGACACATTTCTGTTTTTTCTTCTTTGATATGAAATCAGAATAAAGTTTTGGTTAATTAAAATTACGAAAATTTTTTTTTTTTTGCTAATGCCCAAATTTAAGGAAAAGATAATTTTTAAGGCATTTTTATTACTTTTTTTTAAAGTCAAAAATTTACATACACAGGATTATTATGCCTTTAAAAAATTTTTAAATTTCCATATGAGATTCATGTCTTTGGAAAACTTGTAGGTTTATTGGGAAAATTTGAGTTAAAAACGGACACAAACTGTGGGTGTATTTTTTCAGCAATCAAAAAAAATAATCTGCTTCTGTGTGTAACTCATGGGAATCGGTTAAAAACAGCTATATCCTGGCTGCACAGAGTCTGTATGGTGTTGTAGAACATTGTGCTATACAGAAATATGCATGTTATTTAGTATGACATGCAGATGACAGGCGCCGCTCTTAGAATTGCATCACACTTCACTTATCTGGGCAGTTATGGGGTCAAAACTGACCAAATAACTGAAGTGGGAACGCAGCCCACAAGGTAATGTCACGCCAACTAAAAGAATGGGGCCGAGGGCCCAAAATCCTACTAAGCGTCAAAGAGCCACTCCTTTTTTAAAAGCATCAGTGATTTCACAGTTATAACAGAACCCGTCCTGGAAAAAAACTGATCTGTAAGCTCCTCCCCTCCTTCCCCCTAAAGGGTGGAGGGGATTGGGATCATTTTGCATTGACAAACTGATCTTTTTTCCCTTCCTTTTATCCCTCAGGGGCCGCTTTCAAAGGCAAATATCATCAGTTTGCTAAAGCCAAAAATAAAAGGATTGAACCAAAAAAGATGACAAGTAAAGGATATTTTAAGTCTTCTGTGTTTGTATCACTCCTGCTTTTGGCTACCCAATCTCAGACAATCCCATGCAAAAACGGACCATGTCATACTGGCCTTACGGCTTCTCCGAAGACCGAAGGTTGTGTTTGTCCTTTTCATTCCTTCTGACAGATTCAAAAAAGGGAAAACCAAATAGTGGGAACGTCATGAGTAGTGGGGGTGGAAAAAAAATTAGGAAACCACAGGGTGGTTGAGGAGAGAGTGGTTAGTTGAATAGATGAGTAGGCTACAAAGTAGCACAATAAATTTAAGGAGGTGGCAGCAACATGTGTGGGGCCCGTTTGGCACAAAACACAGTGTGGGTGGCGCGCAAAGGCACATCAGGAGGAGATGCCCAATTAAAATTTGAGGGGTGGCGGCAGCGCAGCATCAAAATCAGAGAGTGACATGGTGACATGCCCCAGGTTTTGCAGCGCAGCAGATGAGGGGACCGAGTGGTGAGGTCAGGCAACAAAGGGTACAAGTAGCCCAATGAAGAGTGGGTAGGTGGGTGGCATTACCAGTCCCTGGTAAAGGTGGTGGGCGGTAGAAGGAGCAGCTGGCAGCAGTTGTGTGGCATCAGGCCGGTGACAGCATCAGAATAGTAGCTGAGGCAGGTAGCCAGAAAAATCCAGACTCATTTGTCAAAGTTTGGGTGAGGTGGCATGGCTGATCTAATCTGATGCATCAGGCATTGGTGTATGGAAATCCTGGCTGATCTGTGCCTGATTCATCTTGACAAAAGTGAGTTTCTCAACATTTCGGGTGGACAAGCGAGTTCTCATTGGGTTTACTATAACCCCCTCCACACTGAACACCCACTCTGATGCAACACTACTGGCCAGGCAGGACAGCTTCTCCAGTGCAAACTCGGCAAGTTGCAGCCACAAACCAGTTTGGCTGCCCAGTAGTCCAGCAGATCTTCAATGTGGGGTGGCAAGGTGCTGTCCAAGTAGGCCACCACCTGCTGGCTCAGGGTCTGCTCCAGGTGTTGCTGCTGCTGATGAGTAAATTCCTCACTAGATGGGTGAAGAAAGCTGCTCATCAATAACTCCAGACTCAGGTTGCTGCTGATGGAGCTGGTACTCCTCCTACCTATCCACAGCACTCGTGGCAGTGGTACATGAGGAACCTCCCGGTCAGACCTGCAAGAGGATGGACGGTGGACCAGATAGGCAGTGGCTAACTGAATACATAAGATTTCTCTATAGTACTTAAGTTTGCCCTCCCTCTTGGCAGGTGAGGCTGTCACTACCCAGGCAACATTGCTAGGCTTCTGCAAGCTACATGTGAACTGAGGATAACTACATCCAATAGAGTTCGCTGTGGAGCTCCTCAGCTCTTTTCCCATAAGCCATTGCTTTATGCAAAACAGTCAGTGAGGTCTGAATGGCAAGTAAACCCTCACACCGACCAATTTATTGGTTCCTCTCATCAAGGAGAGACTTTTTCCCTTTTCGAAGCCACTCTTGCCTCTCACCCAACCAACCAGTAAGTTCTACACTGCACTGACGAGGGGCAAATACCCCGAAACAGCTGTCTGTAGTTGAACTTAACTGGTTTGGCTCAATTCCCTTTCACATTGCTAGGTTCCTGCGAGCTACATGTGAACTGAGGATAACTACATCCAATAGAGTGCGCTGTGGAGCTCCTCAGCTCTTTTCCCATAAGCCATTGCTTTATGCAAAACAGTCAGTGAGGTCTGAATGGCAAGTAAACCCTCACACCGACCAATTTATTGGATCCTCTCTTCAAGGAGAGACTTTTCCCCTTTCGAGACTACCCAGGCAAATCAGCATGCAGTGGGCCATCTGAGCAAGTGACTCTGATGGACTCCCTGCCTCCATCTCCACTGTATACTACGTGTGTCTGGATCATTTGCTTCATCTTCCTCATCTCCCTCTACCTCCTCAAGCTGCTCCTGCTCCTCCTCTACTGTAACCTGGGTAGAAAAATCACTCATTTCGCCAGACATTGCTTGTGCTCCAATGTCCTCCTCCTCCTCCTCCAGTTCTCCTGTTCAGGTTTAAATTCATAATATTATGTACTCGGAACTGGTGCCAATAGTATTCTACCTTAGGTCTGTCAAAGAAAATAACAAAGTTTCTTAATGGCCTTAGAAAATGGCAATGCAAAGAAATATCTTTATAAAAAAAAGGTAGAATATAAAGTAGTGAAAACTTAACGAGAACTGTATGATGTCACCAGCTTCCTGCTGGTGACATCACGTACATCAGTCAGGTGATGCTGCAGCCAATAACAGGTTGCAGTTGTCAATTATGTATGAACAGCAAATGAAGAATATAATTTGACCCTTACCTGACCAGCAGACAATTTTTTTTACTAAAAATGTACCCCTTTAACATGTCATTTATACTGCATGGCAATAAATATATAAAAAGAATATTTGAATATATCAAATAATCCTCCTCACCCCCTAAAAAATTGCACAATTGCAGTTTTCTCCATTTAACAATACAAAGATGTTTGTGGGGGTTTATCATTATGCTACATGGTACACAGTGGCATATATGATGGGGGGTAAGCTATGGAGCGGACCATCCCAGATAGCGCGTCTGCTAGTAGACGTTCTGTGCTGTGCTTCAGTGACATGGAGAGGAGCGCAACCACACCTTAATACTGCGGAGTCCAGTTCCAGTCCACGAGCCAGCAGCCGTCTCGTGCTGCCCTTGCCCTCCTGTCAGCCTGGGACAAATCATCCCAGGCAGGCAGCTTCTTACAATGACTGGGTTACCTAGTACAGTAACTTTTTAGCTACTATTTACTGCTGAAATTGTGATGCATAGCTAGATGGCAACTTCTAGCAGCATTCATGTGGACCACTCCACTAATTCTTATAGGTTTGCGTTCTTCAAATCCCAGGCCACTGTGATCCCACTGGGGAATCTTACAGGTCTTCTTCTGCACCAAACCTTGGTGGAATTTGAGGTGTGAATGGGATAATTGCACAGGATTTTATGATACTTTGAGTCCACTTTGCCATACACATGCTGCAGATTTCTAGTGCCAAAGGAAGGTGCATTAATGAACCACCTTACAGGGGTTGTCTCTTTTCATCAACTCATCTTACCTCAGTCCTGTTTTCTTGGTTTCATTTTTTTAATTCAGGGGCGTGTTTACCGGCTTTGCTGGCTACAAATGGCCTGCTGTGATGAGCTGCTAAGGACACCAGGTCTGTAGATATAGCGACCAGCACTGGAAGCCTATCAGGAGAGAACGAAGAGGTCTGTAGCTAAAGCGACCTGAGGAGCTGATGCAGCCCATAATAGAGGGGATATCTAGGAATAGGTAGGACACTGTTAATGGACACATATTGTAAAGTGACTTGTTTTTACGAGATCTTTACCAAAAAATGCAATCCTTGTTGTGAAACAACCCATTTAATCCTTCACTGTAGGGAGGGTGTTCTTTTTGATGTATGCTTCCTTCTTCCTTCTACACACATACTGCTGATCCACAGTAGAGATGGGCGAATTTCTCAAAAATTCGGTTTGCTAGATTCGTCGAATTTTCCACAAAAATTAATTTCAACCCAAATTTATTAACTTTGAATCGTGTTAAAAAAAACAGCTATTTCCTGGCTGCGGAGAGCCTGTAGGGTGTTGCAGAACATTGTGCCATGCTCAAATATGCATAGGGAACGTGTGTTTGGTCTTGATACAAGGCGGTATTTTAGTATGACATGCAGATGACACTTCACACTTCACTTCTCTGGGCAGTTACAGTGGAAAAACTGACCAAATAATTGAAGTGGGAACACAGCCTGACAAGGTAATGTCAGTGCCAGCTGGAAAGAACCGAGCTGAGGGCCAAGATCCTACAATAGCGTCAAAGAGTGCACTCCTTTTACAACGACATCGGATGATTCCACAGATTATGACAGAACCGGTTCTGTTACACGCTGATACACGTAGAGCCCCCCAAAAGAGTGTAGAGGGTGTCGGCACTAATTTTGCATTGACGTCACTGATCATTTTGCCCTTCGTTTGATCCGTCAGTGTTCGCTTTCAATTGGTCAATAATCCATCAGTATTGCTAAAGCCAAAAATAAACAGGAGTTGACCCAAAACAGAGATGAACAGTAGTGTTGAGCGATTATTATCGACAAAGTTGAAATCGGCACGGTTTTTATGGTGGTCAGATTTTTTTCGATCACGCGATAATTTAGGTGAAAATCTGCGCATAATCTATTAATATTGCGCCATTTTCAGCGCTTTCTGTCATTTTGGCAGCCAGCAAATCAGCTTACAGAATAGAGCAGGGTGAGCTGGGTGTGCGACGTCATGACTGGGATGTGTATGGTTGCAATTGGCTGAAAAAATCACATGACCTGGTTTTACATAGAACAGCCCTTCCTGTTCTGCCTCTGTGTGTGTCTGTGTATCATAGGAGTAGGACGTGTGATCGATCTCTGTTAAAACAGCTCAGCAAAACTGTTCTATTTGTTCACACAGACAGCTATGCTTTTAGCTGTGAACATTAGAACTTATTTAAATTAGAGATTTGCAGATTTTAGTAACTTAGCATGAATTTTAAAGTAGCATCAGCCCTGTACAGTCGCGGGGGGAGGTGGGGCCGGGGGCTGCGGGCGAACACAGACAGACAGACAGACAGGCTCTTTAAAGGAGAGTGAATATTGTGCAGCCCAGACTTTGTTTAGACCCTGCATTGCAATGGGTTTTTATTAACAGTTTTCTGTTGAAATATTACTTGTATGTTGTGCAGCGTGAATTTATATTAGGATACAGATCTTTTCTAGTAACTGCAGGTGTATTTGATAGCTGCAAAACTCAACTTTTATGATCCGTATACATTTCAGATATATGTTTTTTTCTCACTTTGGCGCAGTCCAGCTTTGTTCATTGAGGCACCTTGGACTTAAATTTGAATACAGCAATTTTGTAGTCACCGCCGGTGTATTTGATAGGTGCAAAACTCAACTTTTATTATCCGTATATTTTTCAGATAAAATGTATTTTCTCATTTTGGGCGCAGTCCAGTTTTGTTCATTGAGGCACCTTGCATTTAAAAATTTGAATACAGCAATTTTGTAGTCACCCGCGGGTTTTAATTATAGGTGCAAAAAATACCTTATATTATCCGTAAACATTTTAGATAGGTGTTATTTTCACTTGACGCAGTCCAGCTTTGTTCATTGAGGCCCCTTGCACTTAAATTTGAATACAGAAATTTTTGTAGTCACCGCCAGTGTTAATTGATAGTGCAAAATCAACTTTATTATCCGTTATACATTTCAGATAGGTGTTTTTTCACTTTGGCGCGGGCCAGCTTTGTTCATTGAGGCACCCTTTTGAAACTTAAATTTAAATACAGCAATTTTGTAGTCACCGCGGTGTATTTATAGGTGCAAAAAACACCGTTTATTATCCGTATACATTTTATATAGGTGTTTTTTTTCACTTTGACGCAGTCCAGCTTTGTTCATTGAGGCACCTTGCACTTAAATTTGAATACAGCAATTTTGTAGTCACCGCCAGTGTATTTGATAGGTGCAAAAAATCCCTTTAAATATTATCCTTTATACATTTCAGATAGGTGTTCATTTCACTTTGGCGCACTCCAGCTTTTTTCATTGAGGTACCTTTGCACTTAAATTTGAAATACAGGCAATTTTAGTTACCGCCAGTGTATTTGATAGGTGCTCAAAATACCTTTTATTATACGTTTTCATTTCATATGGGTGTTTTTTTTCACTTTGGCGCAGTCCAGTTTTGTTCATTGAGGCACCTTGCAATTAAATTTGAATACAGCAATTTTGGAGTCATCACCGATGTATTTGATATGTGCAAAACTCAACTTTTATTATCCGTATACATTTCAGATAGGTGTTTTTTCACTTTGGCACAGTCCAGCTTTGTTCATTGAGGCACCTTGCACTTAAATTTAAAATACAACAATTTTTGTTAGTCACCGCAGGTGTATTTGATAGGTGCAAAAAATACCTTAAAATTTATCCGTATAACATTTCAGATAGGTGTCTTTCACTTTGGCGCAGTCCAGCTTTGTTCATTGAGGCACCTTGCATTTAAATTTTGAATACAGCAATTTTTGTAGTCACACGCCGGAAATATTTAATAGGTGCAAAACTCAACTTTTATTATCCGTACACATTTCAGATAGGTGTTCATTTCACTTTGGCGCAGTCCAGTTTTGTTCATTGAGGCACCTTGCACTTAAATTTGAATAAAGCAATTTTGGAGTCATCGCCGATGTATGTGATACGTGCAAAACTCAACTTTTTAATTTTATCCGAAATACATTTCAGATGGGTTTGTTTATTTCATTTTTGGCGCAGTCCAGCTATGTTCATTGCGGCACCTTGCACTTAAATTTAAATACAGCATTTTGCAGTCACCACCGTGTATTTGATAGGTGCAAAACTAACTTTTTTAATCCGTATACATTTCAGATAGGTGTTTTTTTCACTTTGCGCAGTCCAGCTTGTTCATTGAGGCACCTTGCACTTAAATTTCAATACAGCAATTTTGTAGTCACCGCCGTGTATTTGATGGGTTTCAAAAAATCCCTTATTATCCGTAAACATTTAAAGATAGGTGTTTTTTTCACTTTGGTGCAGGCCAGCTTTTTTCATTGAGGCACCTTGCACTTAAATTTGAATACAGCAATTTTATAGTCACCGCTAGTGTATTTGATGGTGCAAAATTCAACCTTTTTATTATCCGTATACATTTCAGATAGGTGTTTTTTTTCACTTTGGCGCAGGCCAGCTTTGTTCATTGAGGCACCTTGCACTTAAATTTTAATACAGATTTTTTGTAGTCACCGCCGGTGCATTTGAGAGGTCAAAAAAATACCTTAATTATCCGTATAAATTTCAGATAGGTGTTCTTTTTTACTTTGGCGCACTCCACTTTCTTCATTGGGGCACCTTGCATTTAAAATTTTGAAATACAGCAATTTTGTAGTCACCGCCAGTGTATTTGATAGGTGCAAAAAATACCTTAATTTATCCGTATACATTTCAGATAGGTGTTTTTTCACTTTGGGGCGCATCCAGCTTTGTTCATTGAGGCACCTTGCACCTTAAATTGAATACAGCAATTTTGTAGTCACCACCGTGTATTTATAGGTGCAAAAAATACCTTATATTACCGTATACATTTTCAGATGGGTGTTTTTTTCACTTTGGCGCAGTCCAGTTTTGTTCATTGAGGCACCTTGCAATTAAATTTGAATACAGCAATTTTGGAGTCACCACCGATGTATTTGATATGTGCAAAACTCAACTTTTATTATCCGTATACATTTCAATAGTGTTTTTTCATTTGGCGCAGTCCAGCTTTGTTCATTGAGGCACCTTGCACTTAAATTTGAATACAGAAAATTTTGTAGTCACCACCGTGAAATTATAGTGCAAAAAATAACCTTATATTACCTTTATACATTTCAGATGGGTGTTTTTTTCACTTTGGCGCAGTCCAGTTTTGTTCATTGAGGCACCTTGCAATTAAATTTGAATACAGCAATTTTGGAGTCACCACCGATGTATTTGATATGGGCAAAAACTCCTTTTATTATCCGTATAACATTTCAGATAGGTGTTTTTTCACTTTGGCACAGTCCAGTTTTTGTTCACTGAGGCACTTGCACTTAAATTTGAATACAACAATTTTGTAGTCACCGCAGGTGTATTTGATAGGTGCAAAAAATACCTTATATAATCCGTATACATTTCAGATAGGTGTTATTTTCACTTTGGCGCAGTCCAGCTTTGTTCATTGAGGCACCTTGCACTTAAATTTGAATATAGCAATTTGGTAGTCACCGCCGGTATTGATAGTTGCAAAAGTCACTTTTAAATTACCCCGTATACATTTCAGATAGGTGTTCATTTCACTTGTTGGCGCATTTCCAGCTGTGTTCATTGAGCCACCTTGCACTTAAATTTGAATACAGCAATTTTGTAGTAAACGCCGGTGTATTTGATGGGTGCAAAAAATACCTTAATATTATCTGTATACATTTCAGATGGGTGTTTTTTTCACTTTGGCGCAGTCCAGCTTTGTTCATTGAGGCACCTTGCACTTAAATTTGAATACAGCAATTTTGTAGTCACCACCAGTGTATTACTTTTATTACCATATACATTTCAGATAGGTGTGTTTTCACTGACGCAGTTTAGCTTTGTTTATTGAGCCACCTTGCACTTAAATTTGAATACAGCAATTTTGTAGTCACCGCCAGTGTATTACTTTGCTTATCCGTATACATTTCATATAGGTGTTTTTTCACTTTGGCGCAGTCCAGCTTTGTTCATTGAGCCACCTTGCACTTAAATTTGAATACAGCAATTTTGTAGTCAGAGTCAGTGTATTTGATAGGTGCAAAAAATACCTTATATTATCCGTATACATTTCAGATAGGTGTTCATTTCACTTTGGCGCAGCCCCAGCAAATGTTCATTGCGGCACCTTGCACTTAAATTTGAATACAGCATTTTTGCAGTCACCACCGGTGTATTTGATAGGTGCAAAACTCAACTTTTATTATCCGTATACATTTCAGATAGGTGTTTTTTCACATTGGCGCAGTCCAGCTTTGTTCATTGAGGCACCTTGCACTTAATTTTGAATACAGCAATTTTGTAGTCACCGCCGTTGTATTTGATAGGTGCAAAAAATTCCTTTTTTTTAACGGTTAAAATTTAGGTGTTTTTTTTCACTTTGGTGCAGTCCAGCTTTGTTCATTGAGGCACCTTGCACTTAAATTTGAATACAGCAATTTTGTAGTCCCCCGCAGGTGTATGATAGGTGCAAAAAATTCCGTTTGTTATCCGAATAGTATTTAAATAGCTGTATTGCACGTGGTGCGGCCCTAGGTTTTTCAAATAACCACGTTGTACAACAATTCTGTTAGAAAAATTTTCTAGCAACTGTTCTCGTTTGTCATTGCTGCAAAAAACACAATTTCTCATCCATCTAACTTCTGAATAGTTTTTATTGGGCTCGTTAATCTCAGTTTTTCGCAGATAGCGCACTTGTATGTTTATTTTGGGTGAAAAAATATCATTTCCTAGTCCTACTGGGCAGTTGTAAATCCCCGGGACTGAAGGAAGAACACTGTTGATTTTGTCTTACGGTTCTTCCACCAACCGCATTTCACAGGAATTTCGCTAGAAACAATTTCAGTTTCTAATCCTAGTTGGCTGTAGGAAATCAGAGGGGGTTTGAGAATACTGTGATTTGCCATCTTTTAATAAGAGACTTTCCAAAACTCTTCCATACCTTTTCAAATTTTTATCTTTGTGAACATGGAGCGAAATGCAGGTGGTAAGCGAGCAAAGAGGGGGGTAGGACATGGAGGTAAAGGTACGAGAGAAGGTGCTCCTTCCAGTGCTGGCGACAACACGCATGCCAACATGATCGTCGGTTGCAGGACCATCAGGCCTGTCATCGCTGGGTCAGGGCCCTGTGAATCTCAGTAACGAACAGCGTCGCCAATCTGTTCTTCAGTGGTTAATGCAACCTGCATTCAGCAGTCTTACCTCCTCGTCCTCCAAGTCACGGCCACAAATGTCGTCATCAGCATCATCAGCATCCATCCAACATGAAGCAAAGGCAGCCCAAATGTCAACTTGTGTACCCACCACTGTGAATCAATTTTCTGAAGACCTCTTTGATGACAAAATGCGGTTGGGTCAGAAGGGATGTTAAAAAGATCAAGAGGCCAAAGAAGATATTTTGTCTGCTCTACGCCCAGTTACGATGCCATCCCGAGAAGGAAAGGAAGCCGGTCAATCGGCAAAAATCCCGGGCGTTCGGCAAACGCCTTGCATGCCCCCCTCTTGTAGCCCGCAGCTCTTGGATGCAGAATGTCAGGACGACCAAGTCACCTGTTGATGATGAAAGATGATGAGGATGACGACATTGCGGATGCATCGTGGTCCTTTTTCAGCAGAATTTGCTTGCGAGCGCTCATCACTGGACGAGGAGGAAAGACGATGGGGTAGTTGTCAAAAACGGGTCCCCGCCTCAAAAAGGGGGAGGGCGGTCGCAGTCCGCTGATATGATTCCGCAGCCACGGTCAGCAGAAACCCCGCTCCTCTTTTAACGCTGTCAAAAAGGTCCAGGACCTCTCAAGCCTGGGCCTTCCTTTTAGCAAGCCTCTGATTCACCCAAACATTTCATATGCCGCCTTTGCGTAAACGCATCAGTAGAAGCAAGAATCTTAGGTGTTTTAACCACCACCAAAATGTCTAGTCACTTGCAGCGAATGCATCAGTTGAAAATGGAGGCAACACTTGGCCAAAAAAAGGCCAGACCGACACCGGGCTTCCAACCACTGTCACACCCACTGTCCCCCGCCTCCTCCTCCTCCGCCACCACGAAGCGTTCCATAGCTGCCCATGGTCTCTCAGAGTCATGATCAAGGATCACCCTCCGCTTCAGCCTCCACCGTCGCCCGAGTACCCCAGCCCCCCACCAGAGACCCATCCCCAACCCTTCTCTTTCCGCCCGTTTGATGACTTGCATGCCATAAAAGCGGCCAGTTCTAGCACCAGCCTTCTGTCTTCCAGGTTTGGGAGCAGAAGAAACACTTTAACCCAAACCATCCTAAAGCCAAAAGCCTGAATGTCGGCATTGACAGACTTTTATCCTTGGAAATGTTGCCTTTCCGTCTGTTGGACACTAGTGTTGAGTAGGGATGAACAATTATAATCGACAAAGTTGAAATCTGCACGATTTTTTAGTCTGATGGTAAATTTCCGATTACGCGATATTTTAGCTGACAATATGTAGATAATCTATTACTATCGCGCCATTTTCGGTGCTTCCTGTCATTTTGGCGGCCAGCAAATCAGCTTAGAGCATAGAGCAAGTGAGCTGGGTGTGCGATGCCATGACTGTGATTTGTATGGTTGTCATTGGCTGGAAAAAATCACATGACCTCATTTTGCATAGATCAGCGTTTCCTGTTCAGTATAAGTGTTTCAGTGTCTCTCACTAGAGCAAGACATGAACATGCTCTCCTCATACAGCTCAGCCCCAGAGACACAGTTCTTCTCTTTATTCATACAGACAAATATGCTTTTAGCAGTGAACATTAGAAAATAGGTAGAATAGAGAATTTTAGTTCTTAATTAGTTAGACAGAGACTTTTAAAGAAGCATCTAGTGCTGTACAGCCGCGGGGGGAGAGGGGAGGGTTGGGCGGACAGACAGACAGACAGGCTGGCTTTGGAAAGAGGTGTTATTGTGCAGCCAAATGCTTTTACCTGCATTTAAAAGGATTTTTTTTTACTTTTTGGCCAGCAAACCTTGCACCTGAGGTGAAATTGTACCTGTTATTTTGTGCCTCCCAGTTTTTTTCAAAGAGCCACCTTGTACATAAATTTGGATATAGAAATTTTCTAGTAACTGTGCGTATATTTCATTGGTGCAAAAACCACCTTTTCTTATCCGTATAACTTTTAAATAGCTGTATTTCACTTTGGTGCAGCCCAGTTTTGCTCAGAAAGCCAGCTTGTACTTAAAATTGGATACAGAAATTTTCTAGTAACTGTTGGAGTATTTCATTGGTGCAAAAACCATCTTTTGTTATCCAGATAACTTTTAAACAGCTGTATTTCACTTTTTTTGCAGCCCAGTTTTGTTCAAAGAGCCACCTTGTACTTAAATTTGGATACAGAAATTTTCTAGTAACTTTGGGTGTATTTTCATTGGTGCAAAACCCAACCTTTTGTTATCCGTATAACTTTTAAAAGCTGGTTTTCAATGGTAGTGCAGCCCAGTTTTGTTCCTAAAGAAGCCACATGTACTTAAATTAGTATACAGAATTTTATAGTAAATGTTGGTGTATTTAATGGTGAAAAAAAAAACACTTTTGTTATCCGAATTAACTTTAAATAGCGTATTTCACTTTGTGCAGCCCACTTTTTTTCAAAGAGCACCCTTCTACTTAAATTAGGATACAGAATTTTTCTGGTTAATGGTGTGTATTTTCTTGGTGCAAAAAACCATCTTTTCTTTATTCGTACGTTTTTACTTTTAAATAGCTGTATATCACTTTAGGTGCAGCCAATTTTGTTCAATGAGCAACTTCTACTTAAATTAGGATACATACATTTTCTAGTAAACTGTTCGGTGTATTTTCATTGGTGCAAAAGCCGAAAATTTTGTATCACATATAACTTTTTAAAAAAAAAAAAATAGCTGTATTTCCTTTGATGAAGCCCAGTTTTGATTTAAAGAGAGCCACCTTGTACTTGAATTTAGGATACAGGACTTTTTCTAGTACTGTTGGTGTATTTCATTGGTGCAAAAACCAATGTTTTGTACCCGGTATAACTTTTAAATAGCTGTATTTCACTTTGATGCAGCCACTTATGTTCAAAGAGCCACCTTGTATAAATAAGGTTACAGAAATAAAAACTTTCTTAGTAACTGTTGCTGTATTTCATTGGTGCAATAACCCTCTTTTGTTACCTGTATACTTTTAAATAGCTGTATTTCACTTTGGTGAAGCCTCCAGTTTGTTAAAAAGAGGCCAACTTTTTACTTATATTAGGATACTGAATTTTTCTTGTTAACTGTTGGTTTATTTCATTGGTGCAAAAAACCATCTTTTGTTACACGTATAACTTTTAAATAGCTGTATTGCACTTTGTTGTAGCCCAGTTTTGTTCAAAGAGCCACCTTGTACTTAAATTTGAATACAGAAATTTTATAGTAACTGTTCTGTTGTGTCATTGCTGCCAAAAAAAACACAATATCTCTATACGTGTAACTTTTGAATAGTTTTATTGCTCTCGAGTGTGAATCTCTAGTTTGGACGCAGATAACGCACACATTGTATGATAGTTTGTTGAAAACTATCAATTCCTAGTCCTACTGCAGGCAGTTGTAATTCTGGCGACTGAAGAAAGAACACTGTTGGTTTTTGTTTTACAGGTTCTTTCCACTAGGACCGCATATTTCACAGATATTTCGATAGAAAAAGTTATGTTGGCTGTAGGTAATTAGAGGGATTTAAGAATACGCTGTGTTTTCTGCGTCTTTCTAATAGAGACTGTCAAAAACTCCTTCCATACTTTTTTACTTTTTTAATCTTTCATGAAACATGGAGCGAAAAGGGCAGGTGGTAAGCGAGCAAAGAGGGGTGGGGGGGACATGGGGGGTGAGGAAACGAGAGAATGTGCCCCTTTCCCGTGCTGGGACAACATGAACCCAGCAAACGTTGGTTTCCAGGCCGTCGGCCGGGCTCGCGGGGTTCAGGGCCCGAAAAAACTCAAAAGAACAGCGCGCCAAAGGTTTTTTCCGTTTTTAAAAGAAACCCTTTGCTTTCCCCCCAGTCTCCCCACCAATCCTCCCATTTCAGGGCCACAAATGTCTTTCTTTCGTCACACCCAAACCAAACATGAAGCAGAGGCACCCCAAAAGTCATTTGTGTACCCCCCAAACTGGGGAAAATTTTTTTTCCCTGAAGACCCTTTTTGATGAAAAAATTTGGGGTTTGGGGGTAAGAAGGCTATTAAAAAAGATAAAGAACCAATGAGGTTGATTTTGCCCGTTTTGACCCCCAATCCTGATGCCACAAGGAGGAGAAGGAAGCCGTTTTTTCGGAAAAAAACCCTTGGGCTTGGGAAAAGGGCTTGCAGTGCCTGGCTTGTACCCCCCCTTTTTAACACCGTAAAAAAGGCCCCGGGGGCCCCTTCAACCCGGGGGCCCTTTTTCGAGAAAGCCTTTTGACTCACTCAGCGTTTGTCATTTTGCCCCCTTTTGGGCGGAAAACCGACCCAGTTAAGGGAAAAATTTTTTTAAAGGTTTTTTAAAACCAAAACCACCAACGCCCATTCACAATTTGCAGCGAATGCATGATTGAAATGGGGGGGAACCTTGGCCCCAAAAAAGGGGCCACACCTTTTTCCCGGGTTTCCCCAACCACTGCACACCCTTTTCTCCGCCTCCTCGTCCCCCCCGGCCCCCGCCCAAGCTTTTCCCCCACTCCCATGCCCCTCACAAATCATGAGAAGAATCTCCTCCGCTTCAGCTACGACTTCACCCATTTACCACCAAAACCCCGAGACACAGAAAAAACCCCTTCCCTTCCACCATTTTGACCTGCACGCCGTACGGGGCCCAGTCTAGCAGCCCCCCCTTTTAACCGGGTTTTGGGGAGCAAAGAAACACTTTAAACCCCCAAACCCATCCCAAAGCCAAAACCCTTTAAAGCGGTATTCCCTTTTTTTTGGGCCTTTTGGAAATGTTCCCTTTTCCCGTCTGGGGACAAGAGGGGTTTCTCCCAAACGTCATGGCCCTTCCCTGACAAAAACCGTTTGCCAAGCAGGCTTTTCCCTTTCCAAAAAGCCGTCCGCCCTGGTAAACCCAGTGCCCATTTAAAAATTTCAACCCGCTTTTGTCTGCATTTGCCGGGGCAAATTTCCAAATCTCCCACTGAAACTTTGGACTAAAGCGGGGGCCCAAGGCCCCACTATATCTCTGTGACAGCAACTGGGTGAGGGGGTGTGGATGCTTTTGGGGGAAAAGGTGGCTCTTGGGGTTTTTTCAGCGTCCCCACTTTCAAAACCGCAGGGATGGTGCAGAGTTTTTTCCCCCCAAAGGTTTCCACGGGTTAGCTAAACTTTCCCCATAAAAAACCGGGAAAGGGGGTTTGAAAATTAATCTGTCTTGGAGACCGAAAAACACACAGGTCATGAGTTTGTGGACGGTTTTTCCGAAAACGGGGACCGAGCGCTGTTGGGGGGACAATAAAACCCCTTGTGCCGGGAAGGGGTGGTTTACATAATGTTGAAATCTCCTGGCCCGCCTTAAGATCGGGGGGGTTGGGCACACCCCTTTCCGGGAACTTATCTTTAGCCCCGCGTCCAGAAATTTCTAAATGCGCAAAACCCGGGTCGGATTTCCCTCCCAAAAGAAACTCGGGGTCGACTCACATTTACCCCCTTTTTCGCTTTTCTGCATTGCAGCCTCAGTTTGGGCCCTTCCGTAAACCCGTTCATTGTTGCCCTTGGGGAAACCGCGGGAAATTTCCCACCCTCCACATGCCCAGCGATTGGGGGGAAACAGCGCAATGCCATTACGCAGTACGAAGTGACACAGGCCTACAAGCGCGGTGTACCTCGGGGTTTTTAAAGCCACCGGGGGAATGGGGAAGAAAAAAGAGCTTTTCACCAAACTTTGCGATTTTTGGAGGAAGCCACAAAAAGGGGTTTCATTGCGGACAATGCCCTTGTCAGCGAGAAATTGTGGGGGAACTAATTTCTGGAACGAGGGGTTTGGAAACCACTCAAAAACAGCAGGCCCCCCACGACGGAGGAGGGAGGAAAACGGATACAATGCTGCACAAAACCTTTCTCCCCGTCGAATCTAGAAGGCCCGCCCAGTTTCACAATTTTTTATGGGTTCTTCATTAGGAAGGGGTTTTCGGGGCCGGGTCGTCCCAAGGGTTTGGCCCCCTTCAGCTTCATGTGTAGAGCAATTTTGAGGCAAGCAGGGCGGTTGAAGCTTGCCGGAGGAGGAGGAGGGGGGTTTTCCCCGGGAAAACCCCGAGGGTTCCCAAATTTTCCCTTTTCCCATTGGAAGGGGTTTGGGCCAGTTTTGGAGGCAGGGGAGGAAGTTGAGGAGGGATCAGTTTTAATGCCCCTTTCCCCCAGAGGTTTGGGGAAATCAAGGGCCCCACCCTTTCCCAAAAGAGTGTTTGGGATCCCTCAAATTCCTCCAACTTTGATCTCGCCTTAAGGCCTCAAAATGAAAAAACCATTTATTGGGGGGCCCAACATCCTCGCCCCCCGATACAAAGAAAAAACTCACTTTTTTTCCTTCCCCCCAAACCGAAATAGAGAGTAAAATGAAAAAAATTTAAAAACCGTGCTGTTTAAATCAACTGGAGACATATGTGAGTAGCTTCCCCTTTCCTTCAAAAAACACTTTTGGGAACAAAACGTCACAACATGACAGCGAAAAGAGGGCCAATTAGCTAAGGCAGCAGGCTTGGGCAAAAGCCTAAGGGGTACCTCTGCAATCCCTTATTTTCCACATCACCAACGCATGTAATGCAGGGCACACATACAACACACAGAGACCCGGATTAAGATCATGGTTAAGGGGACAAATCTGCGTCTCACCCCCCCAATTTTTTTTGGGATAGCCCGGACCCCAACCCGGACTTCTTGGTACCCAAAAAAGGATGAATGGCCCCGAGTTTCGTCCCCAAACCCCATAGAGGTTTTGTCCCCCCACAGCCAGCGTCATATCTGAGGGGCCCTTTTTCACCAGCGGAGGAGTCTTTACAGACAAAACACATCTGGCTTTCCACAGATAATTTTTAAACGTTTTGACTTTCACCCAAGATAAAACGGGCCCGTGGATCCTGTTTGATGTTGGGGCCCCCAAATCCCCCCGAGGTCACCAATTTTTTTTCCGGTCTCCTTAAACATTCCTTTTTCAAACAAAAATTGGTCCTCTTAAAAAAACATTTTTTTTTAAATGATAATTTCTTACTGCAATTTTTATTCTCATCCCCTAAAAGTTCTTTTTGCGGGTTTTGCAGTGAGGAGACTGTAAAAGACCCCAATTGTAAAAAGGTTTCCCCATAAAAAAAAAAACTTTTTCCATTTAATCCATCTATAAAATTTTTTTGCCTTTAATTGGTTTTGGGGGGCTTGGGGCTGTGATATACAGCTACAAACAAAGGGCCTTTTGGGAAAAGAAAAAGTGGCTTCTAAGTTTCCCTTTCTCCCTAAAAATTTTTTTTAAAAAGTGGTGGGGAAAACCCCTTTTTTAAAATTTTTGGGGGCCCTGCAGCTGGAAAGCAGCTATACTACAGGTTCCTTTTTTTTAAAAAAATGTTGGGTTTTTAACAGACTTTGTTTTTTTCACAATTTTTCCAAAAGGGGGCCAAAAAGGGTTTTTTTTTTTTTTTTTTGGGGGGGGATGCTGTGTGAAATAAACCCCTTTTTCTACAGGGTTTCCCAATTTTTAAAAAAAAGCGGGGTTTCAAAAAAAACATTTGTTTTTCCCCAATTAAAAACGTGGCTCAAGGGTGATGTTTTTTAAATTTATGGGGCATGGGATAGCTTTCAAAAACAGGAATGGTAGGGGCCTGTTTACTTTGGGCCATATTGCAAAATTACTTGTTTTTGGGAAGATCTTTAAAAATAAAATAGAAAACCTTTTAGTGAGACAAAACCCCTTTAATACAAAAAAAAAAAAGAAACAAAGACCTGGTTGGGGTTCCCCTATTTTAAAAAAAAAGTTTTCTAGAATTTTAAAATACTAAAAAAAAGGGATTTTACAAAATTGCTGATACAAATTTTTTCCTTGAATTGTACAAGGGGGTTTCAGGAAGGGGCTTAAAACAGATGTTTGGTTTTTTCAAGGACATTGGGGTTAATTTTAGCCATTCGCCCCCCCAAGAACAGGGACAAATTTTCCCCCAACCCCGCGATTTTAAAAAAGAAAAAAAAAAAAAAACCAAGAAAAATTTGGCACCCGGGTTTTGAAACCCAACGTTAACCACCCACATTTCCCAATGAAGTCCCAAAAAGGGTTCCCTTTTCTTTCGATGGGGTAAGCACCCCGTAGAGGCAAAATTTCCAACGCAACTTGTGGACATCTGGGGACCAATGGGGACATCGGGTTACATTGCTTAAAATTCAATGCCCTGGTGGAACAATGTCCCCAGTAAAATTTGGCAAGTAGTCTAGCGCATTTTTTGGGAAAAATTTTTTTTTTTTATTTTTTTTTTTAAATTTCTTATTCCCAAAATTTTTGCAAAATGTCCAAAAGGACCCCTGAAAGGGTTTTTTGGGTAAGGGCTGAAATTACAGGATATGGAAAGCCCAATGTCCATTTAAATTAAAAATACTGCTTCAAGACCTTTTTTCCCCGGGGCACTTTTTTAATCTTTTGGGTCATGAAGTTTTAAAGGGGTTTCATGCTTGCGGCCCCGGGACAGGCTTTAATTTCCAATGCCCCGTTCAACTAAAATGGTGGTTCAAAGACCCTTTTTCCCAGCACTTTTAATCTGGCGGTTAAATTGCGGGTTTTGTGGTCATGTTTTTTGGTCCGGGACACAAAGTCAATTTCCGTTAAACAAAAAATGGGTGGTTCAAAGACCCCTTTTTTCGGGCACTTTTTAATCTGTGGGGCCCAGACATTTTTAATGGTCATATTGCGGTCCAGGCAGGTATAGTAAAATGTCCATTTCAACAAAAATTTGGGGGTTTCAAAAAATTACTTTCTTTCCGGCACTTTTTTTTTTTGGGGGTAAATGCGGGTTTGGGGGTCATGCGGGGGTCCCGGGAACAGGTTTTACCAAGCCCATTTTCAACAAAAAGGGATGGTTCAAATAATACTGCCTTCGGTTTTTTTTAAAATTTTTTGGGTCATTGCGGGTTTTAAAGGGGTTTCCATTGCTGTGGAAACAAGACAGGGATAGTGAATATTTGTGTAAATTTTTTTTTTGTGATCTTGTTCCCTAAATTGTTTTCCCTAAAAATGTAGCGTTTGCTGTTGTGGGATTTTTTAATTCCAGCTTCTCCCCCCCTGTTTGGGGTATAAAAATGAAGCTGTTTTCCCCTCCCATAACTTTAATGGTCATGGCGAAAATTCTGTTTTTCGACTATCGGCTTTTGGGCCCTGACAATCGACGAAAAACAACTATTGATCCGATAAGGGATTTTTGAACAATCGCTCTTCACTATGGCAAAAAAACCCCCCCCCCCCCCCGATTTTCTTTCTGGGTTTTCAAAAATTTTCATCTGGGGGAAAAAGGTTTTAAACCAAATTCAACCAATAAAAGAACGGGTTGCTCTTGATAAACACACGGCCGCTAGATGGAATTTACTCTGGCCTCACCAATTTCACCTGCGGGCGACTTCCCCTTAATGTCTGTGCCCTGTCCCTGCTCTGGAACATTTGGGCCACTCCCAACATTATGAAGGGCCGGCCACTTCCTGCCCGCCCATACTGTTTAAACAAAAAAGTACAATAAAACCAGCCCTTTTTTAATGAAGATGTCGTTTTATGATAAAAACCACCCTTTAAATTTTACTAAATTCTCCCAAAAAACAAAAGGGAAAATTCCCCCTTGGGTATAAAAATCCTACAGAATAAAAGGAAAAAAATTCGGGCTTGAATGGAGCAAAATGCACACCCCCCCTGTAGGAGAGGAAATTAAACCCTTTGGTATAAAAAAAAAATATACAGAGGGGAACCAGAGGGAATTCAGGCGGGGATGGGGCCAGAAATACAACCCCCCTTTTTTTAGGGAAAATCCCCCAAAAAAATTTAAAAACAAAAAAAAATAAAAAACGCTGGTTCGGGAAGAGGTTTTGTAAATGACACACATTTTATGAAGGAAATTTTCCACCCCCTGAAGCTAAAAAGGGATTTTTTTTTTTGTTTCGGGAGGCTTTTAAAAGTCGCGCAGATAGATTTTTTTTGGCAGGAGACACACTGAAAAGTTTTAAAGAATTTAAGTTTGGGCCCCGTATTTTTTATGGCTGTGACACCCACAGAAGCCCCTGATTGCTGATTGGCTTCATGTTTTGCAAAAGACTTTGAGGGGTTCCTTTTCCTCCCAAATTTTCTTTTGCCCCATGTCAGGGCCCAGGGTGCTTGTGGCCCACTTTTAAAGACATTCTTTTCCTTTAATTCCCATAACTTGCCTTCTTTGCAGAAAAAAATTTTTTCCTAAAAATTCAAAATTTAATTCCCAACTGCGTTAAAAAATTTGGGATTCGCCCACCCTCTACCCAAACCGGCTAAAATTTCCCAAGCCCTTGGTTTCATTTTCCAAACAAGTCTTGTTTAAACCTCTTATTTTTTTTTACCATTTTTCCCATTTTTCTGGTGGGCAGCTGTGGACAGCTTTATCTTTATTCCATGTCTAGATAGTCTAGCCAGTGTTCTATTAACCCATTAATGAACGCCCACTGTCTTTTGATGGCAGGTGGATCGTGTTCTCTGTCGGCAGCGACACCAAAAAAATTTCACTGCTTACAGAGTGGGTTTGTGGCTCCCAGCGCCACAACTGTGATAAAAACCGAACTCTAGTTATCAGCTTCCATCCTAGAGCAGTCTCTGTGAGAGGCAGGGACCAGAGGAAGCCCCTGATCCCCTCCATTTAATTCTTTGATTGCTGTGGTCTGTGAACACAGCATAATCAAAAGGGCTGTCCTTGCTCCATTGGGTTACCAATGGGGCCCGGGGACTCTCTCTGCAGTCCTCTCTGGAGACATAAAGTAGCCCCAGTGCTGTGTGTTGTACTGACTGCAGCCTGTGTCATACTGACACATAGTGTAATGTATTAGCAGACAGCAGTATCCGAATATATTACTAAGTGTAAAAAAAGTGTACAATAGTTATACCTTAATGTAGAGCAAAATGCAAAGCTGTATTGACAGAAAATTCTACAATCACCAGAGCAGTTATTAGATGTTAGAGAAGAGAAGAATTAGAGAAGATGTCGCCTGTAAATTGATTTCAACTGTATTATACTTACTTGCAGAGTACCTGTGTACAACTGTTATGTACCACTATATAGTCATTGTCAGGATGTACGATTGGTCTTTGTATAGTGTTTCTCTTTAATTCCTTAATGACCGCCCACCGTCTTTAGACGACGGGCATTTCAGGTTATTCGTCTACAGTGACGCTTTTGGCGTCGCTGCAGACATTAGAGTATGCGGCGCCCGGCACCGCAGCAGCGCTTGGATTGGGGCTGTACTTTGTTGCCCATAGCAACCATTCAGAGCTCACTTTTCATTTCATATAGTGCTCTGGAAGATGAAAACTGAGCTCTGATTGGTTGTCATGGGCAATAAAGACAGTCTTAGTCTTACTGCTCGACAGTTTTTATACATAAGAACCTAAAGATTCTATACATATATATATATATATATATATATATATAAACAGTTATACACCAAGACTAGGCGCAGGCATAACACATTTGAATGTGCCTAAGTTATACGCTTAAGATATGCTTTTCTATGCAAGACATACCACACACCAGGTCTATGAACCTACATATGACAGGTTCATACATTTGAACTCACTATACACTCATTTAATGCACCTCAAAACAGTCGTGACAGTGCCTTTTTTGTGACAAGTCACCGTGTTTTTGTAAATTAAGGTATAAAGGCTTAGAAATCATACATTGTAACTGGATTAAAATCTGTCTCAAGGAATGTGCCAAAAAATGTTGGTAAATGATTCTTACTTGAAATGGTCACCGCTTGTAAGTGGTGTACCTCAAGGATCAGTACTGGGTCCACTTTTATATAAATTATTTATGAATGATATAGAGCAGGGATGCACAACATTTTCTGGTCTAAGGACCACATTGTCATATTGTATCTCTCCCAGGGGCCACATTGCATTTTAGAGGAGTATTCTCTGTCTGAGACTTTTATGACACTTTAATTTTCAATACTCAAGATGGCTGAGAGGCCTTGGCTCTACTTTAGGGACCACCAGAGATCGAAATAAGGGTCCCTTGCTCAGTACTCCAAAAAGAGGATATGAGGTACCTATTATAATCTTACCCATTTAGGTCAATTAGGACTACAGAAATTATTTATATTTGACATAGGCCAGACTAATGAGAGAGAAAGAAGTTTTATGGCATTTTTAGTATTTACATGCACTAGGATTACTATGCCTTCAAACAATTTGGGCAGCACATATGATGATGTCATGTCTTTGGAAGCTTCTATTAGGTTTATTGGCAACATCTGAGTTAATTAGAGACACACCTGTTGATGTACTTTATTTCACACCAGAAACAATTACACAAAACAATTATATGCAAGTACAAACAAGACGGGAATGCCCAGCCATCATATCGCTCAGGAAGGAGATAAATTCTGTGTTTCAGAGATAAACTTGCTTTGGTCCCACATGTGCATATTAATCCAAGAACAAAAGCAAAAGACCTTGTGAAGAAGCTGGCGGAAGCTTGTAAGATTGTGTCATTATCCACAGTGAAACGAGTACTGTATCAATATCCACTCTGCCTGGAAGAAGCCATAACTCCAAATTAAACATATAAACACCAGATTAATGTTTGCAAATGCACACAGAAACAAAGACCTACTTTTTTGGAGACATGTCCTGTGGTCTGAGGAAACTGAAATTGAACTGTTTGGCCATTTTGACCATTATTTGGTTTGAAGGAAAAAGGCAGAAGCTTGGAAGCCTATGAACACCATCCCAACTGTGAAACACAGGGGTGGCAGCATCATCTTGTGTTTTTTTTTTACTTCAGAAGGGACTGGTGCACTTCACAAAATAGATACCATCAAGAGGAAAGAAGATTATATGGCAATACTAAAGCAACATCTCAAGACACCATCCAGGAAGTTAAAACTTGAGCGGAAATGGGTCTTCCAAATGGACATTGACCCGAAGCATACTGCCAAACTGGTTACAAAGTGGCTTAAGGATAACGAAGTCAATGTTTTTGGAGTGGCCATCACAAAGCCCTGATCACATTTCTATTGAAAATGTATGGGCAAAGCTGAAAAGCAACATACAAAGATGGCTCAGTTACACCAGTTTTGTCAGGAGGAATGGGCTAAAATTCCAACCAACTATTGTGAGAAGCTTGATCCATGTCATACAGTATAAGGGCAATGCTATCAAATACTAATGAAATGTATTTAAACTTTTAAACTTTTGACTTTGCCTTAAAAATTCTCTCTCTCTCATTATTCTGGCATTTGGCAAATATAAATAAATAATTTTGGTAATCCTAATTGACCTAAAACAGGTAAAGTTTATACTGATTTAATGTCAGATAGTGAGAGAAACATGTATATGAGTCTTTTTATATAGTGTATGTAAGCCTCGGTTTCACAGAACAACTCAATCCAAGAAAAAGGGACTAGAAGATAGCTCACAGAAAAAATATATCCCTACTTAATAAAATCACAATTTTTTTATTGATATGCATTAAAAATTAGAAATACACCTCACATATAGAACACGCTATACCAAAACAACCCTAACAGGCTAACCACCAATATAGAGAGAGGAGGTATAAATATCAAAAATATTACTACCCACCACAGTGTATAAATGACCACAACAAGATATTTTTTGCTACTCACGGTTCTATAGATTATATCAATGTCTCTATTTCTTTGAAGATGAATATAAATCTTAATCCAAGGAGGAGCACTTCCCCCAAAAGGGGCGACCCCGCCTATCCAAAGACTATCCCTAACTCTAAAAATAATGTATAAATCATTAATACCTATAATATGACCACCAAAATGCCAAGCAATGAGGAGAAATAATCACACTCTACTGCTCAATAGACACCAGTTGTGCCCAAAAATAAGTCCCAACACGTTTCCCCAGTTAAACACTGGTTCCTCAAGGGACATATGATATCCAAAACCAAAAATGGTGATAAATGGTAGCCTAAAAAAAAATTATAGTGAAACCACCAACAAGGTGGTGATAACTTGGTAGCCTGATAGAGATGATGGAGAGACTTCCAATTTAATAGTAATTTTTCAAGAAAGTTTGCAACATAGATTTCTTTACGGATCAGTCCTTTTCTGACATGGCTTTGAGGGACCTGTATGCTAGATACCCCCATAGATGACTCTACTTAAGAAACTGTGGGCGACATGTCTGATCGGGATTTGCGCCCAATTTCTGGCGTATCCTGCGCCTCACCGACTCAAATCCCCTGTCGGACGCAGGGATGCGATGTTAGGCGCAGCCTTCGCCACTTTCGGATGCGCCTAACATGAAGGGGCGTGTAATGGGCGCGGTGTGGGCGTTCTGGGGTGGGACGCGGCGCGTTCGAAAACTCCGAGGCATGTATGATCGCGGGTCAGCAAAGTGCGGCGCATTGCAGTGCTCGCCAGCTCCGACAGGCAGACCTAGTTGATTCTGGTCTAAATGAGCCGGCGGAGCGAAGTGAAGCGAGAATGTAACATGAGAAGAAACATATAGAAGATCGCAAAAGAAATCTCGGCTCTCCGCTCCGTGCGGCATGGAGTATGATTCCAAAAAAATTGCTTTTATTAGGTGTAAAACATTTTCAGAAAAAGAGCTCAAACCTTCAAAAAAATAAATAAATAAAAAAAAATCACTTTCCAAAAATCTAGACCGGCGCTACATCGGGAATTGGGAAATTTGAAATTGCCGGGAAATACAGTAATTCAAATTCTGTAGGCACTTCTCATTGGTCGGCAGAAACCAGCCAATTAGAATAGGAGCGACAGTGACCCATTATACCTATGGAGAAATATTGACCAATCAAAATCAAAGGCGGGACAGTTCAAAATACAGTAAAAATGCAGAAAAGAGCTGATTGGTTGGACTAGCGGGGGCTTGGCTATCCCAGCCAATCAGAGCGCGAGCTACTTTGTCCCATTGTAGTCTATGGCCAGATCGGGGCAATGAAATCTCGGCTCTCAGCGCCGTGCGGCATGGAGTATGATTAAAAAAAATCGTTTTTATTAGGTGTAAAATATTATCTGAAAAAGAGCTGAAACCTACTAAAAACAAACAGAAATAAAATCCCTAACAACGCGTGTGTCGCCGTCACCGGCGCAACATCAGGAATTGCGATAAAGAGAATTGCCGGGAAATACAGTAATTCAAATTCTGTAAGCTCTTCTCATTGGTCGGCAGAAACCAACCAATCAGAATAGGAGCGACAGTGAACCATTATTACCTATGGAGAAGTATTGACCAATCAGTTCAAAATACAGTAAACAAGGCAGAAAAGAGCTGATTGGTTGAGCCCAGGCGGCAGATATGAGTCCACCAATCATATATAGTGCGTCTATTTTGAGTGGAGAAAGAAGGGCGCGATAGAAGGGCGCCCTAAATGTTATTACTGGCTATGGGAAATATTCTAGTACTGTGATTGGTTGGGGGGAAGAAGGGCTCGCCCAGCTTAGCCAATCAGCGGCTGAGCTACCTTCTCATAGAGTTCTATGGGGAAAAGAAATGAAGAGCGAGCTCTGTTTGTGATTGGCTAAGTTAAAAGAGGCTCAGTTATTTGGACCAATGGGAGAGTGAGCGACGCTCTTATGGGTTTTCTAATGCAATCTATAATAAAACTGTACATGCCCGAAATAAAATGATAAGACTCACGAAGTTGTACCGATGTGTATATAAAATGAACAATAACATGGGGGTAACGAAAAAAAAATATTAATTTCTCAGCATGCTTGAGAAAGGAAGGCGTGCCTTCCGAAACGTCGCGTCATTGCATGGCGGCACTGGGCTGCAACTCAGCATGATCGGCTCCTACTAATCTACTATGGGACTATCACTCACCTCCTAAACAGGAGAAGCTATACAGCTAAGTACTGCCACGTTTTCATATGTTTTTCATTACCTAAGGTGTACGTCATAGAACTATGTCTTTTATGCACCAATTTATAAAAATGAAGTAAAGTTCAATGTTTTGTCCATACAGCCTATGTGTACGTTTTTGATTTAATTGCTTTTTGTCAATGATTTTGGGAGGCAAAATACAGAAATCCTGGTAGTGGTTTTTGTTTTTTATTTTTTACAGCCATCCAGAGGCAGTATAATTGGCATGTTATTTTTACTCAGCAGGTCCGTATGATTACAGCAATACTCAATTAATAAATTATATATATGGTTTACTGCTTTTATTCAATAAAAATTTTTTATTGAAGAAAGCCCGTTTTGCACCATGGTAGTCTGAAAGCCATAGCTTTTTTATTTTTGTGTGTAGGGAGCTGTGTCAGAGCTTGTTTTTTGCAGGATGAGTTGATGTTTTCATTTGTAACATTTTTAGGGGGGACAAGACTTTTTATTGACTTTAAATCTGTAGTTTTGGAGGCAAGGAAAAGAAAATGCAGAAATCCTAGCAGTGTTTTTTTTTTTTTTTTTTTTAACAAAGCGCACCATGCAGTGTATATGACATGTTAGATTTACTCCATAGCTCAATATGATTATGGTGATACCCAATTTATACAGGTTATTTTTTATGTTGTAGAACTTAAGAAAAGTGTTTTTATTGTGTATTATTTTCTATTATTTTTTCCATATACTCAGCTGTGTAAGGGCTTTTTTTTGCAGGACAAACTGGTGTTTTCCTTGGTATCACTTTGGCGTTTATATGTCTTTTGATCACTTTTTATTCCATTTTATGCGCTACTGGATGAATAAAAATCGCAATACTGTTACTGTTGTTTTTGTTTTTTACGGTGTTCACCGTGCAGGTTAAATAATGTGACAGATTTCTAGGCCACCCTCATACATGGCATAGATATATAGACAATGTTTTTTGTATCTGAAAAGGTGACATCGACTCTCATATCCTTTTTCACACACCTTAACCCATCACTTCTTGGTTTCTCACTCACCATACACCATGACTGCAGTTCTATCAAGTTTCTGGACACATAGATTATCAAATCCGCAGACAGCCACCGTTCCTCCAATATCTACCACACTAAGAGAGCTGTTACCCCAATCACGTGAAATCACGTGAAGGAGTCTTTACCCATTTCACAAATAGAATAGTCACGCTACATCACTCAATAAATCTCCTCATAGTTTCGGTCCTAGTCTTTCTCATATCTATTTTGTCAACATGTACCATCCACTTATGCCCAAGGTAAACCATTGCATTAACCCCTTAACGACCACCCACCAACTATAGACGGCGGGAAGTGCAGGGGTTTTGTGGCTGCGAGTGCCACAGCTGCACTAGGATCAGAGCTGTAGTTAACGGCTCTGTTCCTAGAGCAGTCTCTATAAGGACAGAGAAGCTGAGGAAACCTCCAGTCTCCGGCGCTTAACCCATTGATTGCAACAGTCCGTGAACACGGCATAATAAAAGGGCATTCCACTTCTCCATCTGGTGATCAGGACTCCTAGTGACCAGCTAAAGCCCGGGGAATGTCTACACAGTCAGCCCTGGGGACCTAGAGCAGTCCCAAGGCTGTCTGTATAGAAAGCCTGCAGTCAGAGCACACTGTGTGTTGCGCTTACTGTCTGTGTCAGTATGACACAGTTTGTAATGTATTAGCATACATGATATGCTAATACATTACTAAGTGTAAAAAAAGTGTTAAATATTTATCTTTTACTGGGATTAAAAAAAACATAAAAGAACATAAGAAGTGTAGAAAAACTAAAAAATAAAATATAAAGTATTTAATAAAAAAAATATTTTACATACTTTAGAAAAAAAAACTTACACATATTAGGAAGCTACATGATGGTAAAAACCTGTAGAATTCATCTAATAGATTATTTACTGTGAAATGAGAATATTGTAAAAAAAAAAAATATATATGTGTTAAGTATTGTAAGTATACCTTTAACACAATTTATCGAATGTTGAGGATTTATTTCTATTCTAAGATTTATAGGCTAGATTGTTGCCCATTGACAATAATAAATATGCATATTTTACTTATTTTTGATCTTTGTTGGTATGATTGAAGTTTGTAAAGTGAAAAGGCCAGTGTACACGTTTTTGTTTTCTTTTCCTTTTTTAGATTTTTTTATTTTTATAATAGGGAACTTTAAACAGTGATATGTAAATCATTGTTACAATACAGAGCAGTACCTAGCTGTACTGCTATGTATTGTCAACTGTCAATCACTATGCATGGGCACGGCCAGGCATAATGATATCACAGACAACCAGGGGCGTCGCTAGGTAGGTTTATTCGGGGCAAAAGCCCCGAACAGTCCTGCCTGTGCCCCGGATGTTTTGGGACCCAAGCAACACCCCTGCAGACAACCTAGAAGCCTTTATTAGGCTTCCGGGTTGCTAGGGAAGGCATCAGCACCCTGCAATCGTGCAGAACGGATGCCAATGCAGACAGAGGGAGCTCCACTCTTCTGTCTTTCCCTTAGCTGCCGCAGCGTGAGCTCCTGTCGTGGCCAACACAGCATGGGGCTGGCTGTATTATACAGCTGGTTCCATGCTCCGATCAGGCGACGTATAGGTAATCCCATTGTTTGGAAGGAGTTAAAGTGCATCTGGATACTAATAATCTGCATGCATAATAGGACTTAGAGTGAGAAATACTGGTCAAGGTGTCAAGGGAGGACATAATTAATTTGTATTTATATATAAATGACCCATATAAAAAAGGGGTTAAAAGCTGTTTCAAATAAAAACCCCTCAAAAGATAAGGGGCAGTCTATTCATCAAAAGAAAAAAATGTTTACTCTTCAGAGAGGACAGGACTTCTTTACTATAAAAACCAAGCCATAAATCTGTGGAATAGCTTTCATCATGTAAACAATATAGATCGAGCCAGTGCATAAAACTGTAAACTTTAATAATTTCATTAAAAAGCAGACATTGACCCGTGATATACAGTATGTCCCAGTCGTTGCCAGAATAAAGTAAAACATATACTCAGCATATTTGTTGCGGCATAGCCCGCCGTTCAGAGTCCTTTCATGGCGCTGCTCCCAGACACAGGAAATTTAGATGCGGCAATCGGGCAGGAAAAGAGTAACTCGTGGAAGTTTCGGGGATGACTCCTCCCCTTCCCCAAGCACGTCGATCACTGGGGTTGGTCTAACTTATTTTACATTAAAACCAACAAAAATACATTAGATACAAAGCAGAAAATTAAAGTATTAGTAAATTTCACATCATAACAATACAATGTAGATATAGAATGAATACCTTGAATCATAAGAAAACCCGTAAATTAAGGTTTTCATTTAACCCCTTTTTGGGGGCCAATGCCTCTACTGAGACAATCCAATATGCCTCTCGCTTTAACAATTTTACAGGTAAGTGAGTTTGATCTTCACATATAACTTTCTTAGGATGCACATTTTAATTCAGATATCCATGTTTAGCTATGGCAAAAATGCCTGGCAACAGACGTTTCCCATTGTTTTTTTATCATCTTTAGCAAGTGTACTGTCACTTTTGGTATTATTTGCTTATTAAATGTACGGTAGCGAACGGTGTTCATTGAGTTGACCTTTATGATCTAATGTTTGTCCTACATATTTATCCAAAAGGGGACATTTAAGCTTTATAAATGACACCGCTGCTCTCACAAGTATGGAATCCCTTGATTTTAATAGCATGTCCCTTGGTTGGATGGCAAATAGAATCGCCCTTGATAATGGATGAGCAATTCTGACACCTGAGACATGCAAAGGTGCCGGTTCTCGCACTCCTAAAAACAGTCTGGACTTATGTCTCACTCTTCAGCGCTTACTGAGTATGTGAAGGCAGCCCGAATACCGAGGGGCTTGCGGAGTCCGTTGCAGCCTATTTTACTACCAGAAGATTCTAAATATAAAGAAAAATGGACAGCGATCAGCAACCGTTATTCCATTGAGTTGATGTATCTATCCCTGCAACATCTTCAAATGGCTATTGCACAGGTGCAAGGTGAAATTAAGAATATAGAGGAAGAGTGTAAAAGAGATACATTTATTGAGGAATTCACCCTATCAGTCAAGAAGTGAAGCAAATTTTGACAAGTTGAAATCCATGCTGCTGTAGAACAAACTTAAAATTTTAAAAAAGGGACACAAAGGCTATGCAGCGGCCGGTTATCATGGATGAATAAAAGGAGACAATATCGAGTTTAAATCACAAGGGGCGAAATGGTGGAGCTAGCGTCTAGGTAAGAGAAGGCGCCTGCAGGAGAGAAATGCAGGTCGTAATGGGGTATATTAATCCTCTACAAAAAGAGATTTTTTAGAAGACCTACTGCGGTATGGAGTGGTGTGCACCCAAAAAGCGGGGGAAAAAACAAGTACAAGAAGTTTTTCCCCAAGAAAGCAACCACCAGAGCCGGAAAGAAAAAGCAATATTAGCCAGAATTTTCCCTTAAGCCCTTATCTCCAGAGCAGCTAGCGGTGGCATAAGGGGTTATTTTGTACCGCACCATGAAAATAAAATTTTTTGTTTCTGTTGTTTTTTTCAAGTTTTGTGTAACATTTTTTAAAAAATGTTTTTTCACGGGAAACGGTTAATACGTTGGAATCTTGTGATAAGGGGGGCCCCAATAAATTCAAAAAAAAACCCGTTTGCCCCTATGGGGGAATTGCCCTTCTTTGGATGTTTCAGCGCTTGCCCCAAAGATTTTTCCCAGCGGTGGTAAGGGGGGGAAAAAAAACCACAAAAATAATTTTCCCAGCGGGAAAGATGCATTAAAGAATTGAAGAAGATAGGTCCTTAAAATTAAAAAAAAGCAGATAAGGGGGGTGATTTGTATTATGGTTTTCACATCGTATTTACATGGGGTTTTAAAATGCAGTTTGGGATCAAGTGTGTAAAAAAATTTGGGGTAGTCCAACGGAAATGCGAAACTTATTACACACTTTGGGGGAAAAGGGTAGACGGGGGTAACATCATGAAAAAATTATGAAACCCTTGTAAAAACCCAATCCGGGTACCGTATTTTACATAGTCTCAAAGGTCACAAATCTTTAAAAAAACCCGGGGAGACCTATCGTCTCCGGGGTAGATTCGTTATTGGAGCCTTTATCCTTATCTGGATGTGTTCTTGCACCCGTAATCAAGAAAGAAAATACTTTTGCAAGTACGGGCCCAAATTCCCTTGTTATGGTATATTGGTGTACCATTGTGGGGGGGGGTTTGCACTCTTGCATCAAATCCTTATTTCGAATATCCCTATGGTGGATGGTTTTAATGCGTACATGGGTTTTGTGTCAAAAAATCCTGATCTTTCTAATTTCCCAGATAGCATTTTTGTTCAACTTCTTGTTATTGTTCTTCTAAAAAATTTTTCCCGGTTTGGGGGGGAGTATCCTCCGTTACAGGGACCTTCCAGGGGGTTTCCCCGGTTGCCCTAGTTCCCCCAATCTTACAGAGATTTTTTGAGTACAAATATGTTTTTCGTCATCTTTAGTGGAGTATAGGGTGTGCGGGACAGATAGCGACGTGTGTTCATGCTGGGGTCAGGTATGGCACATGGAGACTTCGTCGGATATCTAAACAGCATTAAAAACCATCATTCAATTTCCCTCATAAGAATAGTATTGTTTTTCCTTATTTGGACGTCTGGTGGAGAAAAATGGGGAATCTACATCTTCCTTGTATTCCAAAGATTTGATCAAAATAATGCCCTTTCGTTCCCGTCAACATGCACCACGGGACATTTGGGGGTATAGTGAAAGGGCGCTCGGAGAGGGGGGCGTTTGTCGATGGACAGTTACAAAAAAAAGCCCCAAAAAAATATCCTTAGTAGTTTATCGCCGAGGGTAAAATCAAGAGGAACTCAATCTATGTTTGGAAAATATCAGCTATCCCAAGAGAGAAATTTTTTGTTAGGTAATCGCAAATAAAAAGAAAAATAAACCGGGGCTGTTTGCATTACTCGATTGACATGCAACATGATTAAAAAAACCATTTTCAAATATTGGAAAATTTTTCGGTAGATGAAAAGTATGGGCTCTGTTTAGGATACCCGGTTTGGGTGTACCGAAAAAGGGAAACCATTGGGGCAATTACATTTTCTGTTCGAAAAAACTGACGATCGCAAAAAAGTCCAGATGTTTTTAGGAGGCGAGAAAAAGGCACCTTTGCATGTCTAGGTGTCGAATTGCTCATCCCTTATCAAGGGGGATTCTATTTCCACCAACCAAGGGACTGCTATTTAAAAACAAGGGATTCCTATTGTGATAGCAGCGGTGTCATTTATAGCTTTTAAACTTGTGGAATAATATGTAGGGGCAAACTATTAGATCGTAAAGGTCGACTCAAGAAACACCGTTTGCTATCCGTACATTTATAAACAAAAAAATACCAAAAAGTGACGTTAAATTGCTAAAGATGATAAAAAAAATATGGTGAAACGTCTGTTGAGGATTTTGCCATAGCTAAACATGGATATTGAATTAAAAAAGGTGCTCCCAGAGAAAATTATTGTGAAAATCAAAATCAGCACCTTTTAAAATTTTAAAGCGGAGGGGATATTGGATTTTCATTAGAGGCTTGGCCCCAAAAGGGTTAAATGAAAAACCTTAATTTACGGGTTTTCTTATGATTTTTAGGTATTCATTTTTATAGTCTACATTGTATTGTTTGATGGTATTTTCTAAAACTTTATTTTTTGCTTTGTATTAAAGTATTGTTGTTGGTTTTAATTGTATATAAGTTTGACCAACCCCAGTGATCGGTGGTTGAGGAAGGGGAGGAGTATCCCCCAAACGTCCAGAGTTACCTTCCTCCCCATTGCCGGGTTCCCTTGTCCCGTCTAGGAGCGCGCCTGAAAGGCTCTGAACGGAGGCTATGCCGCAACAAATTGTGGGATATGCTTTACTTTATTTGGCAACGACTGGGAATACTGTTTTTAAAAGGGTCAATGTCTGTTTTTAATGAAATTATTAAAGTTTTACAGTTTTATCCTGGCTCTCTATATTGTTTACAAGTGTTTATGTGGGGGTGGAGTCCCTGCTAAAGGCAGTGCGGGGTATATCAGTATTTATAAAGAAAGGGTACTTTTTTAAAATGCTTTATCATGAACTGTTTAGGGCAGGAACAGGTGAAAGCTTCACAAGTGGCTTAAATCATTGCTTTGGAAAAGAAAAAATATTAAACATTTTTTGACGTAATTTGTTCTGTTGTGATCAGTTGATTGGTCATTGGGATAGGGCTAATTTGGTTCCGAAGGTAAAAAAAAAATTCCATAATATTTCTTATCCAAATATTCTGCCTGCTTTTATTTACTGCAGTATTGACAAACATTTCAGTTCTGCTAGCTGCTACTCCTAGCTGTGGTTGGTAGAGAGGCATTAATGAGGGATGGGTTGCAAAAACAATGACCTTGTCCAAGCAGAATTTCTGGCTATCAATGTGAGCAAGCAGAGTTATATTTGTCATGAGAGGAAAGTACAACATTATTATTTTACATTCCATATCTGTGTATTTACTTTTAAAAGATAAGTGACTTTGCAGCCCTGATGGCACAGCACATGGTTCCTAACTTTTCCCTCTTCAAAGGGTCAGAGAATAAGAAGCAGTCTCCATCCTGCTGATGAGACACAAGAAGTTAGGTCACCAGCCCCACCACTGCTATAGCAGAGATGAGTGATTGGTAACCTATTAAAGCTGGTGTAAACAAGCAGGAGATTAGAATTGTTCTAACCTAAAATTAAAACTCTATATATTACCAAAAAAAAAAAACCACAGAGGGGGATGATTACAACTTACTTATATATTAGTGAAAAAACTTACATAAAGGTCAAATATGGGGAGCCTATCTTACTCTAAGCTATCTAAATGCCCTAAAAAAAGGCCCTATGCAGGATGGGGCGTCCTGAAAAAAAGAAGGTCCCACAAGAATAGACTCCTAAACTACTTATCCCTCAATACATAGATATCCAGATAAAGAGTCAAAGCTTAACATAAATGAGTATAAACATACATGCTCCATATAATGTTTTAGGAACAATAAAGAAAATCAGTATGTTAGACTTTATTTACTACTCAAAAGGGAGTCAAAAACTCAACATCAAAAAGAATGAACATACACGCTCCGCATAATATTTAGGTAACAATAAAGAAAAAACAGAATGTTCAACATTACTTACTACCCAGACACGTTTCCCTCTGTATTAACAAAGTTCTTCAGTGGGCAAAAGGATATCCATGGGGCCAAAGGCTAGTGTGCCCTTCTTGAGTGGAGTGTCTCCCATTAGTGACCTCTCTTATGTTTTTTTCACTAATTTATAAGTAAGTTGTAATCACCCCCCTCCGTGTTTTTTTTTTTTTTGTAATATATAGAGTTTTAATTGATATTTATTAAAGGTTAGGTTTTATATTGGAATATTTTCCTTTGATCAATTTATTTTCTATATTCCATTTTGATTCTGAGGTTTAGAATTTGTCTTTCCTGTTTGTTTGTAACCTAAACTACAGCAACATCCGCACCGCAATGTATTGGGTAGTACTCTTTATTTACCTATATGTTTAATGCCAATCTATGAGATGGGAATATTTATTCAATGGGAGCTACATAAAACTGTAAGTAAGTTTCCCTAGAGTTGGCTGCAGGCATCCAGAATTTTATCATTTCATTTCTATGACATAGTGGGTATGGGCTTCAGCAGATTACGTAGATTATGTAGTCTACAGTATGTCTATGTTAGATCTAAAGAAAGAATACCACAATTCAGTTACACAAGAAAGCATAGTAAAATTTATTAACTAATTAACGACCGCTCACCGACTTTTGACGTCGGCTGGTGCGGGTCGTTCGTCTGCAGCGACGTCTTTTGGCGTCGCTGTAGACATTGGAGTTTGCGGCACCCTGCGCCGCAGCTGCGCTGTGATCGGGGCTGTACTACACAGCTCCGATCCCAGAGCATCTCCTGCGAGCACCATGGAGCGGAGGAAACCTCCGCAACCCGGTGCTTTAACCCTTTGATTGCGGCAGTGCGTTACCGAGGAATAAAG